>WEIV01013056.1:53446-81014 GCA_013390005.1 Calyptomena viridis | reverse complement strand
CCCCTCCAGGCCCTTCCCCATCTCCAGCCCCTCCTTTGGACACTCTCCAATGGCTCAGTCTCTTCCCTGAGTATGTGTATTGTGATGCCCAAACTGCCCCCCCAGGTCAGAGCAGAAGGTCCCTTTGCCCTCCTCTGTGATGACGTGGGTGGTACAGAATGAACCCACAGCCATGCCCACAGTATGTGTGTCCTGGCCACGACCAAGACAAACCCAAGCTGTGACCCATCAGCAAATCTGATTTGGTTCATAGACAGCAGGAGTCTCCAGAAATGGTTCTCCCATCAGATGCAGCAAAGCTGGTTGGTGAAACCCTGCCTGGTTCGCAGGGATCAGGCTTCACTGAGGGACTGGGAACATTTGCATGACAAATTTCCACTGTCAGAACACCTAACTGAGCACAAAAATCTGTTTCTGTTGAAAAGCAGGAGCACAAAAGCAGCCAAGGAAGGCATTTTTTATTCTGTACACACAGGTTTTTGAAACGCTACTGTTTTTGGATTAGAAAACCACCATGTAAAGTTTTAGATGTGTGGTGTAAATAACACATTTCAAGATTATTCATTGAAACACATATACTGATATCTGAGTTAGACTACAAGATTTCCATATTGCTGCTGTACCAGACCTCTCTGTTCCAGGTTGAGGGTCGATTTGGAAGAAGTGACACCTGGAAGGACCTGGGGACCTGGGTGACCATCAACCAGATCTGTGGATGCTACATCACAGACACTGAGCAGTGTTTTCAAGTCCCAGCATCTGTGCCTGGCTTGCTCAACACAGCTCTGCTCAAAGCCTTTCTCTGCATGAGAGATTTGCCAGAGGAGACCAGAAAAAGGTCTCAGCTTGGCACAACTCCCTTTTGACCAGCAGCAAAGATAAAGGAATTCCAACAGGCTTAGAAATCCCTAGAATTCTGAATGAATATTATAAGTTTTCCTAGTGGTACACAATCATTTTTGATTGCTAATTAGTTAGCAACAAAAACATCATGTTCAGAATTTAGTTAGTATTTTATATTAACTCTTGATATTATTGATATTGATACTAAGTATTGGTACTACTTTTGGATGGCTTTTTCCATATGCAGTATACTGGACTCTACCATATTGGCAGAGTTGTTTATATTTTAGGAAGAGAGAGCTGAGGGTACCAATAATGTTTCCAATAACTCAACCTCTTACTAGGAAGAACCTAACCATCTTTTTGTGAAAAAAATCCCTGTGGAACGAAAAGACTTAAAACCAAAAGCCATGACATTTGCAGTTAAATTCGAGCCCTTCAGTGCACAAATGAGATCTGCCACTCCAGTTCCTGCTGCTTTGGACTTGGGAATAAACAGGAATAATTTACTTTGCTATTTGACTGTTTGTGTGTCAAGTTTCCTATGGCTCTGGACTATCTGAAACTGCAGTAGTAGTTAGAAGAAAATAGCACAACTGTTTGCACAACATGGTGTTTCCTGATTGTAGTGTTAGGAGATGTTTCTTGATGGTGGGACATCCCTAAAATATTATTTGAGAAGAGAGACTAAAAATACACTTTCTTTCCTTCAAAAATATACCCCCTTTCCTCCCCAGCCAAAGCCAATATTTCTTTCTCATTTTTTAATTTTTTTCACAAATCAGTATAAGACTCCCTTTTCAGGTTAGACTGCATCACTCTCACTCCTCTTTTTTTTTCTCTATTTATATGAAAAACAATGTAGGTTTTCTCCTAAAAAACAAACTGGTAATATTTATAAAATCCATGATGTATCTCCTAAGCAAGTTACTATATTCATCCTGTGTCCTTTTTTGTGATCTTTTGTTTCTCCTGATTTATCTGTATTTTAGACTGTTTGGTTTGGGCAGTGGAAGCCAGAAAACATTAGTAAGATTTAATAATAATTTACTTATCAACAAAAAATGTAAAAATAACATTATGGGAAGAAATATTTTCTCATCTACAGCATCGTGAAATAGTAAGAAAAGAATCTAAGCATGCAACAGTAGAACAGAATCTTGAAACTGCCTTAAAGCACCACCAAGATGGATTTATGTAGCACAGCAGAGAGGATGAGCAGCTCACCCACTCACAAATCAGGGCTGTGTCTGGGTTTGGCCACTCAGTTCCTGATGTTTCCATCCTCTCCAGCTAATGAATTCTTCCTTTATAGATTAAGGTTTAAGGTCTTTGCAGATGGGACATGGAATGAGATCCACTAAGTCTCTTGAGCTACTGAGCCAAATCAACAAGGCATCGAGTATTAGCTGAGAATGGTCAAGCTCAATTAGTCTTCTGGGAAAAAAAAAAAGTTAAAATCTGCAAGAAATGTCTGTTTTCCTAAATGCTAAGAATGTTTCTTCAGAAACAATGAATCATTTTTTCTCCCTTATGGAATTGAAACAATTAATACTTGATAAATTCTTGTCTTCATCATTCAAATTCACTGAGATATGTGATAGCTGAATTTTTTTCTTACAGGTCTTGATATGTTATTTTGTGTGAGTGACACAGAAAGACAGTATTTTGATAAGTTTTATAATTAAGCTTCTCTATCAAAAAGTGAAGTTATGTCACAAAGAAAGGAAAACATTAAGAAGGGGAAGTGAGAATTAACATTAAAGTCTTCATATTTAGTTTTCGTATCTAGTGAAAAACAATAGCATTCAGAGCAAAATCTGCTAATGTGAAGTACGAAGAAAGGAGTGGGAGGGATGAATTTGATGAATCAAGTTTGTTAATCAAATTTGCCTGTAATCGAGTTTGTTAGCTGTGACATAATTATCCTTAAAAGCAGCATCGAGGCTGCTACTGACTGAGGGTTTGCATTAATCACACAGACAATACATTGTTTATTCCACATTTAAAAAGGTAACATCATCCTCTTACAACATTTTCCAGCTGGAAATCAAAATGTCTGTGGGAGAAGCCTATACCTTGTGTTTAACTTATTTAAAAGTCCCTGATAGGTGCATTCTTTCAGTGTTCCATCCGTGCAGGCATTTTAGGGTAAGTGCTGGGGCTCACCTGCTAAATCAACAGTTTGTAGCCTCAAGGGCCTCCTTGGAAACTCAGCCCGAGGGCTCTGTCTCATTTGCATAATTTGCACGAACGTACATCCTGTTGTGTTGAAATATTAGAGGTCCAGCATTGGTTCCCTTGCACACTCATTGCAGAAGGTTTTCCTCTGAAAACTTCTCTTCAGATGCAGGGATGGCCCTTGTCCCAGCTAACATCCTGTGAGGATGATGTGTGTGCTCTCCTCCTGTCTTATAAAATCCTGCACAGTTGTGGAAGCAGAATCCAGATCAAGTCAGCAATTCTGGCGTTGTCAGCAATATTCCCAGCAACATTCCCAGCTCTTCCCACGGTTGGGGAATGGATGTCCCAGTGGGGATCTCACCACGGCTGGAGCCCAGCGAGGGTGACGTGTCCCGGGGCTGGGCCATGGCCCCTGCCCACAGGAGTGGCCTGGTCCCTGTGCTGCCTGAGGGCTGCTGTGAGCAGGGCAGGGAGCCTGGCAGCTGCCAAAGTATCCCTGGGGTTCCTGGTGCCGCCGCAGTGACCTCGGGGAGCTCTCTGGGTGGTGCATCCACACTCCTGACGTAATTCGGAGACGTGGTTGGATGGGAAATCCAGTACATCTGGATTTCCTTCTGCTTCCAGAGTGCCACGTCTGCTCAGATGGCCACGATTCCTGTCTGCTGGAAGCTGGAGTTCCACCACTGTCCCTAAGGAACCCCTGCACTCAACCCAAACAGTTGTGCAGAACACATAAACCCCACATTGGTTACACGGTAAATTAAATATTACTGAATATTCTCACTGCATTCTGCAGAATTATAACCACACTGCCATTAATAAGGGAGGCTGTTACAGTGTTTGTGCTTTGGAGATCACCTCCCATCCCAGAACACATCTCCTTCCATGGCAGTTTGGCCAGGTGAACAGAGAATACCTGTTATTTTGGGGGCCAAACAGTTGGGGGACAGCCACAGTGCAACAAAAGAACAGGAGGCAACAGAAGAACAGATGCATAAATTGAATTTTCCACCAGCTATTTACAGCCAGATTACAGCCCATTTATTCCGTCTGAGTGAGAAAGAATAAACATCCCTGAGAATGTGCCCTCTAATTTCAATTAAATTTTATTGTGCAATTTGCTTTTTACTTTCCCCAAAGCCCTTTTTTTTCTTTCCTTTGCTATGAGAGATTTAAGCATTTTCTTGTCTCTGAAAACTTTAGATTACAAAGAACAGGGCTCTATTGTGATGGTAACTATATCTGATTAGCTATAATTAACCCGTGAATGACTCATGGTGGGCTGTTAGAGAGGAAATTTAAGTGTAATGAAATTAGTTTCTCACTCAAAATTCAGACTGAAATACAGACCTCTTTTTTTTTCTTTATTTTGTCAAAAAAAGCTTCCTTGCTTCAATTTTTTTTCTTTCATACCTCATATTTGAATGTGTTTTTCTGTGCAATCAAGTAATTGCTGTAATCAAAAGTAGAAATGCTGAAATATTATAAAGCCTTGTGCTTTTGTCAGATTTCTGGCAAATTCTAAATCTCAAGTGTTTGCATAGTTTTGTATAAACAGCCAATTTTTTTCGAAGCTTTTGAAATCTAGATCTTGAATCCTTCTTTTCCTTACTCTATTAATTCAGTTTGTGGAACTGTACAGCTGAGAAACCTTGTAAATGACCAAAAATTGAGAAAAAAAATTGCCCAGCAACAACTTTATGTTGGAAAATCACAGTTAGAAACCCTGGACTGGAAAGACCTGTGATAGCAGATATTTGTTGATTCCAATAGAGAAATAAAATAGTAAATGTGTATTTAATTGCACAAACCCAGGAAATTAAAAGACAGAAATTATTGCCCCTTTTCAAAAATTTGGGGCTTCCCCATTGAGAAGGTTTGGTGACACGACTTAAGCACGTCAAGGGAAAGCCACAGGACAGATTGTTCAGGACTATTATGAAGTTCCAAGTTCTCTGCTACCTTGGGGGGTCAGAACTGCCCTCCTGCAAGACCAAAGCTTGACAGTTTTCAAAGGGAAAGTTAAAAATTAGGGAATACATAGATATTGTGACCTCAAATCTTCACCTCCCATAAATTGCTGTGAGAATTGAATACTTTTGCAGGTTTCTGTAGAAATGTCACTCAATATTAAAAGCTTCTCAAACCCAGCTAACTGTTTATATGGCTGGGTGTGAATTTTAAATTGAATTTTGGGTCATTGTCTAATCTTACCAGAAGAACAGGGACCTGCAATTATACTTGGGGCACCATCCTTCAGGCAGCCAAGAAGTCTCTGTGTCATCTTCTCCAGCACAGCACAGGACTTGTGTCTGTCTCATTATAAAAATTAAATACAGGAGGTTTCACAGATTTTTATCTGGAAGCTGCTGGAGATCTTTGGATTAAATTCATCACAGGTATAATGAAATCTACGTGTGGATTGTTAACTAATTCTAAGAACACACCAAGTGTAAAGGTTGGGGATTTATTTCCATATCTTATTGAGGAATTTAAGGTGACGATATTAAAAACAACTTTATTTCATTTGAACAGGGGAGTTTTAATTAAAGTGAATCTCCAGGGCTGCTTTTTCTGAGAGGTGACACAGAGGTTGGGTCCTCAGTGGGTGAAAAGCAGCACAAACCCTGTGAGAATCTGACCCTCAGTGTTTCACAGAGTGAGGGAAAACTGGGAGGAAAACCTGAAGTATCTAAGGGGGCTCCAGGAGTCTGGAGAGGGGCTGGAACAAAGGTCTGGAGGGACAGGACAAGGGGGAATGACTTCCCACTGCCAGAGGGGATCAGATGTTAGAGACAAATCCTTCCCTGGGTGGGTGGTGAGACCCTGGCACAGGTCGCCCAGAAAAGCTGTGGCTGCTCCATAGAATCACAAAATCACAAGGTTGGAAAAGACCTCTGAGGTCATCAAGTCCAGTCTTTGACCCAACACTGTCAACTGGACCACGGCACTGAGTGCCACATCCATCCCTGGGAGTGTCCAAGGCCAGGCTGGAGCAACCTGGGATAGTGGGAGGTGTCCCTGCCCATGGCAGGGGTGGCACTGGATGGGCTTTAAGGGCCCTCCCAACCCAACCCATCCTGTGATTCTGTGATCCTAAAAAGAGAGCAGCAAGTGAATGCAGTGCCATGTTTCACTATCACCCTGAGAGTGCACACCCAGCAGCACAATTGACACATCCATCAGAGCAGCTGCAGCAGACACTCCTAAAAGGGTGTGTTTGAGCAGCCTCTAATACCAGCTACAGTCTCCTCGTCTTTTCAGCCCTGTGTGGAGACAAGTGATGTGTGCAAGAAGTTATAACATCTCCAACTAGTTGGCAACACAGCGTGAGATACTTTCAAAACAATGAAATAGCACATAATAGAGATGCTGGGATACGCATTTTGGAAAGATTTTAGATAACTGTTCTTCACTTAGGAAAAAACCCCACAACACGAAACAGCAACATAAAAGGATAAACTGTATGATGTAATAGAGCAAAACAAATTGGAGGAGTCTGTTATATTAGTTATTTAGTTTAGTCAGGAGAGAAGAGTAAAATTAAAAACAACAGGGAAATAAAGACTGCCAAACCCATAGCAGGCTACAAATACACATATGTAAATGAGAGACCTTGGCAGCACTCACACAACACTTGCCATCACAGTTGTCAAAAACCTATAAACAATTCATACCACACTTCCTTAAATGTTCCATATTCTCTTTTTTTATGTTCCCCCTAAAAAAAGTGAAACTAAAGTAAACAAACCCAGAAGATGGAGAAGGGTTTTAATATTGAGAGTTCCCCAGTGAACATCTTGAACAGTGCAGTTAGAGCAGAGCACTCCAGCACGAATGTGGAGGCTCTCAGGTCTGTATGGATTTTAATTTGATCTTTATTCTGGCTGTTTTTTGTATGAGTTGAGAAACTTCAGTACTCTGCCTGTCCTCCACTCTCTAATTGGCAGCTACTGCCTATCAGCAGGTCAGAGAATGTCAAGAAAGGACTATGAAATTCACAGAACATTTCCCTGCCTCTGAACTCTCTGAAATAAGAGATATCGTGTATCAACAGCATGTATGAACACAAAGGTCAGATTAGGAAGAACGTCTCAGAGGAATAGAGACTCTGAGACAGAAGAAATCAGCTTAGAGAATAATAAAAGGCTGTGCAAAGTTTTCTGTGTACATACTATTATTGCTAGGGAATTTTTACCCATAATACGTTTTTACATGTTTTGCCGTTATAGTTTAGGATTCAATTTGCAATTATCCTCTTCAGTCTCCCTATTTAGTGTGAAAAAAACACCCCTGAAAATATCCTTCCTGTGAGAATCCTTCATAGGTAACTGACACTGAGAGTCGTATCATTGCTGTCTTCTGTAGTTCACCATCCTTTCTACCTTGTAGACCTTCACACGGTGCTTCAGCAGGATTTACATGTCTGACAGCAGAACTACCACTTAATCTCTTACCAGATAACAAAGATAATGCCTCTATGTGCTGTAGCAGGAGCTGGGTTTAAGAAAGGTTTCATTATTCATCCCGAGTGATCTTTATTTTCAGATCTTTAATGTCTGAAAGGGAGGAAGTTTCATCACTGTTCTACAGACTTTGTAGCTGAGAGAGCGAGCAAAATAAAAAGTGTTTCTAATTTTGCGTGGTGAGATTGTGACCTTCTGCAGTGAATAAACTCCACTGACGTCAAGGAAGTTTCTTTGCATTCAAATCAATATCATTGAGATCAGGGTTTCACAGTTCAGCCTCAACTCTCATCTTCCTAATCTATCAAACTATTATTCATTATCTCTCTCTGTAGGTAATCAGTATAACTCTGTCATTCCCTGTAATAGTTAATACATTTCATGGTCTTTGGGTACTTTGCCTTTGCTTTCTATTAAAAGTAATATAAAAATCAATAATAAAAAACCCTTTTGTGTCAAGTTACAATAATTCACAATTTTCCAACATTTATAATCATTCCAGCAAGTGGAGGAACTGGAATGGGAGTCTCCCACCTAATATTTGTAGATTTGTGATGAAATTTAATTCTATCTTCTCCTAGAGTATCTAGAATCTTGAAAATGAAATGTCCTGGTTTTCCTACAACTCTCCATGAAATCCTTAACATGTAAAAATAAGTTGATGATAATAAAGAAAATGCTTTGAAGAGGACCATTAAAATATTTTCACTGTCATGTTTATTTAAGTAATTTTGTTCTTTCTCTGGTTCTCTGTTTGAAATATGATACAACAATAGTGAGCCATGGTCAGAAATAAATAGCCCCTGTTCCTTCAAGCACAGCAATTCACATACTTGGTTCCAGAATAGTGAGAAAATGTGTGGGTTTGCTTTTCTTACTTTGGTACTGGTTTACACTGGGGAGCATCTGTCCTTCCTTGGTGAAAATATACACAACTGGCAAGTCTCTAGTGTGTGATGCAGGAGTTACATCCTCCTGTCACAGTGTAATGGCTTAGAAAGAATTGTCCACTGCATGCAAGAGAAACATTTTAGTAAGTAAAAGGCCATGAAGAAAATATGAGACAAACAGGAATTTAATCCACATATTTACTTATGTTAGACATTTAATTACAAAAACAACTCATGTCAAAAGGTTTTTCATCTAGCCCATCATGAAAGGAGCTGGACAATTATATACCTAGAAGTGTGCTGACTGGTATTCTGCATGGAAACACAACCAAACCTACAGGTGGTAGAGTTTCATTCAATTCTGAGCAGAACAAAGTCCTTTCACTTCCATAGGACTCCACGGTCCTGATAATAAGTGCTGCTCTCTTTCCATATGTTACCTATTTTCTCTTCTGAACGTCCCTGTTTCCCCAAATTCTCATGCTCAGAGGAACTCTAGCTCTCTCTTTTCCTGTTTTTGGTGGAAGAAATGCTCTTGCCCTTATGACACATCATTCTTTGCCCTTGGCATTGTCTCATCTATGTGAGGACCAGAAAGAAATGAATAAAACCCTCAGACAAGATTTTGTATTCTAAACATCTTTTGCAAAATTTATATCAATGCAAGACCCATGGCAGAGCACATTCCTGTATGTTTTAATGAACAGATCTTGATATTTGATGAGTCTTTCTAATTCCATGAGTCAGGATGATCTGAAGGATTTTCCAGCTGGGCAAAGCAGTCTGTCTGGATCCATTGCCCTCAGAGCCTGAGATCAGCCTTCTGTCCATTCACCCCCTTTTGTTTAGTTCAGGAAATAACCATCCTGAGAACCACTCGGTTATCAGCCCAAACTTTGCAGAGAGCAGGCAGCTCCTTCAGCCACGAGTCTTTCCAGATGGTGAACGAGTCGAGGTCTAAGACCAGAGTTTGATGAGCTCAATGCCAAAGTCACCCCCACCTGTCAAAAACAGGGAAACCCCGGTGGTGCAAATCCCTAATATTCCATTAAATACAATGCTGATTTACACTGCAGAGCATCTGGTTTTCTCTTGATGCAAATAGAGGATCTTGGTATCTGCAGGAGTTTCCCATCCAGCTGTAATTCCTACCTCTCAAGATGGTTTCTCTTTGGAATTCTTGGTGTTTCAGTTTTGTAATGGTGTCTATTACTGTAACTTTGCAGAAATACTTGAGTTCCATTTGATATATTTGCAGTTATGAGTATTTTGATTATTTAATCAAACTCAGCAAACTTATGAATCCAGTTTTACTTTTGCTCTGAGTAAAACTTTAAACTCTGATTTGCAGGTGCCACCTCTGACGTGATGCACAGTTTTGGACAGAGAGGTACTCTTTGAGTGTTCATTAAAACTTTAGTGGATATAAGGGAGAAGGCACATAGTGGGATTGTTGGGGTGTCCTGTGCAGGGCCAGGAGCTGAACTCAATGATCCTTGTGGGTCCCTTCCAGCTCAGGATATTCCCTGATTCTGTGTTTGAATGAGAACATAGTTTGGTACCTACACCTTTAAAAGGAGTTTCTGCAATCTTCGGCCTGTTGAGTGCTTGCCATTACATTTTCTACCTTTAAGGGTGAATATGACCCAAACCATCTCAGCCCCTGTGCTACAGATTCTCCACTGTGCACATCTGACAGGACTTAGATGTAAAAGAAATTATCTTTTTCCCCATATATTTTGACCAAATGGGAAAGATTAGAGTTCTGAATGCGGAATACAGCTCCCAGCTCTTATTTCCAATAAATTTTGCCTGAATTGTGAAACCTGGATTCATCTGTCCCTTCCAATCTTTGGCAAACAGGCCATAGAATTATCTGGAATACAACTGGTCTCAAAAGGAATAGGAAATTTATTCATTTTTAGGCAAAAGTATTAGGATCCTAAGGTTTCTTTGTAACCTAACATTTTTTTTTTGCCAGATGACTTTTTCAGGTACAAATCTGCTTATTCCTCTTGCCTTCACTTTTATAGTAATTTTTATTTTATTTATATCAGTGCTTATTATCACAGCGGCAAAAAATTGTCACCTGAAGAGTCATTTTTACTTACATACGTCTAATTGATAATTAAAAGGATTGTTTAGTTCACAGCAGAGAGTTCAAGGTAGAACTGTGTGGATATTTGTGACTTAATCAGACAACCCTAAGGTGTATTTACACTCACCTCAGGCTTGCAGCAAGTTGTCCTAACACAGGAGGTTAATATCCTGAATAAACTCCCTCCTTTCCCACTCATTCTTACCTGGTTCTTCCTCAGCTACCTCTGTCTGAAGGCAGGCTGTGAATGGTGATGGTTCTGCATTCCAGACTGGCAGCTGGAATAGCAAGGGGGAGACCTGGGAGAATTTTTTGCTATGAATAATTTCCATATGAAGATTAAACATGGTAAATGAGGACAAATTTTCTTCCTTTCTGATGCCTGGGGTTTAAAATTTTGCAGATAAGCCCTGAAATCATGGAATCCCAGAATGGTTTGGGTTGGAAGGGACTTTATAAATCATTTCATCCCACCCCCTGCCATGGACAGGGACACCTCCCACTATCCCAGGTGGCTCCAACCTGGCCTTGGACACTTCCAGGGATCCAGGGGCAGCCACAGCTTCTCTGGGCACCCTGTGCCAGGGCCTCCCCACCCTCCCAGCCAACAATTCCTTCCCAGTATCCCATCCATCCCTGCCCTCTGGCAGTGGGAAGCCATTCCCTGTGTCCTGTCCCTCCATCCCTTGTCCCCAGTCCCTCTCCAGCTCTCCTGGAGCCCCTTTAGGCTCTGGAAGGGGCTCCAAGGTCTCCCTGGATCCTTCCCTTCTCCAGGTGAACACCCCCAGCTCTCCCAGCCTGGCTCCAGAGCAGAGGGGCTCCAGCCCTTGGAGCGTCTCTGTGCCTCCTCTGGACTCATTCCCACAGATCAATGTCTCTCTGGTGTTGGGGACCCCAGAGCTGGAGGCAAGATTAAGTGTTTCCTTAACTTTCAGCACTCCAGTGAAACCAAAAGTGTTCTGGATGCCAGTGAGCCAAAATACTCCTAAATTCAACACTATGTGGTTTACTGTTCTTCAGCTAATTTGGGGCTGGACCTTGGCTGGAGCTTCAAATACAGTTGTAGATAAGTATTTGAAGACGCTTTTTTTTCCTACCAAAGAATAAAAAAGCAACATATGCATTTACATGGCAAGTGCCAGAGATTTGATTTCCGAATCTTAAATCTATTATAATTTATCCATCTATTGGGCCCTGGCACAGGCTGCCCAGGGAGTCCCCATCCCTGGAGGGATGGAAAAGACAGGGAGATGGGGCACCTGGGGACGGGGTTGGTGGTGGCCTTGGCAGTGCTGGGGGAGCAGTTGGACTCAATCATCATAGAGGTATTTTCTAACATAAATGATTCTGTAATTCTAGGATTCCGTTATTCTATGATCCAATTATTGTATGAATCTATGATTTCATAATTCTGTGATTTCATGATTCCGTAATTTTATGATTCTGTGACTCCATAATCCTCTGATCCCATGATTCCATGAAATCCTATTGGCCTCCCATATGATCTAACCATGCACTATATATACATATTTACTGCAGTACTATTTGAACATCAGTTTCCAGTCTCAGGTATTTTTCCCATGTTTTTCCATAAATCTGTGAGATTTATAGGCAAATATTTGCTTTCATAACAGATTAACCTACACAATCATCATGAAACAACATAATCAAACCAAGTTGTAGAACAACAGACCTGAACTACTCATCTACCACTGAGGAAGCACCCATATGAAATGAAGTTTAGAGCTTCAGTATTAAGTCGCTTTTCTTTTTTAATACCAATGTAACCAAGCTAAACTCCCTCTAGCTTGAACATCTGCGAGGGATTTAATGACTAAATTATAGATCAGTTCTAGGTGCTGACTCTGTAGGTAGGTCATCAAATGTGCAGGAAAACCTATTAAAATCAGTAGCATAAAAATAAGAATTTAGCAAACCTATAAATGGAGAGTTGGCAGCACCAATGAGACAGAAAGGGCAAATGTGTTACAGTCATTTACCAGAGGGGAGAAATGGGTGGGAAGTAATGAGGATGCATCCTAAAAATAAATGCCTGAAAACATGTGTGTGAGGCAGGCAGAGAGAGGCAGCACGTTATGGACAGGAATGTGGTTTCTTTTGAGAGGTTGGAATGACAACCCCGTGAGGGGGATTGGGCTGGAGGATGGTGAGATAAAGCAGATGTGTCCCTGATGTGCAAAGTGTCCCTGGAGAGAGGGGCAGTGTTTGGGGCTGCCAGAAGTAACCAGGACTTGCTGGGTGTACCAGGTAGGAAATACAGGATCTGGAAAGAGCTTCAATTAATAAATTGGTAGAGAGATTACTGAGAAGAAAAAGGTTTAGAATTGCACAGAAATATATAATCATAGGTAGGATCTCCATGGAAAATTGGGGTTTTAATTAACCTGCCCTTATCATTTGGATTTTTAAACTTCAAATCTTTAAATGCCTTTCATGTTATTTTTCAGACCTAATGTAAACCTCTCACACCTTTTCATTAGCACAGGGGCTTTTTTATGCTTTTTCTCTTAAAAAATATCGTCTATATAATTTTCAAAACTGATCTCTTTAAAGGTAAAATGTTTCCAAATGATCCGAATATAATTTTGGTATTTACCAACATGATCTTTTCCCTGACACTTCACAAAGAAAAGGAACATTTTAACTACTCATTCTGATTCAGTAAGGACTATATTTTTTTCTTCAGACCAAAAAACCCCCAGATTTTCCATTCAACTGCAATGTTATTATGACTAATAACATCTGCTTTTTGCCCTTTATGTAACAATGGAATTATGTTTGGACAAGGATGGAAAGTTAGGAATTGGGTTTTTCTTCAGAAGTCATCTTTGCTTTCTGCACATACCTTGAGATTTTTATAAACATGAAATATTATTTTAATTTGTATCTCTATTGTCCTCTCTGTTTCTAATTTTATCTTTTAAGCCAAATATATAGATTTAATTTACTCTTTGTTACTCAGCTCTCTCTTTAGGCAATAACAGCTGTGAAAAAATAATATTAGTGTTAATTTAAGTAAGATATGGGCAAGCAGGAATAGCTAAACGGAAGCAGAAACAAAATAGACAGCTTTTATTAATTTTTGTTACCTCTACTACTTTTCTATAGGAGAACTTCCCTGTCATCTGTTCTCCAAGATTAATTAAAAGAGATAACCTGTTCTCTCAGAGAGTCTGTCCTTATTCTCTGTGTGAGGCTGATGCAGCTTTGATTTCTGAAGTGCAGGAAATCAAGGCTCTGGCAGCGCTGCCCTGACTGGTTTTCCAGCAGCCTCATTTCCTGCAAACTTCCCGGCTGCATTCCAGAGGGATGGGATGGGAACGTGGCATCTGACAGGCAAGGGATTAAACATGTCCTTGGAAAGGGAAAATTGTGCCTTCAGTGGCAGGACTGTCAGTGCTGCCAGACTTGTTTCAATGTTCTTGTGGAGTCTCCTGGAATTTACAGACAATAAATGACTCTGTGCTAGTGGGAATGGACTTGAGCAGAGAGGGGAGTGCTCCCTCTCACATGGACCTAAGCAGCCTTAAAAAATAATCATATTTTTAACAAATGTAACAGCAGAATTCAAGTAGTCTAGTCCATTTCCAGTTCCTGGAATATTCTGAGGCATTTAATGCTTCACGTAAGGAGAATACATTTGAATTTCATTGTTATTGTGAAGTAACAGACTGGTTCACAGTAAATTCCTGAGAGTGTAGAAACAAAGGAGAGGGAATGGAAGGATTACACTGATCTCTTGGGAAGCTTTAGTGCTGCATTCAGTAAAATTCAAAGTCATCTCATTGTCCAAAAAAACTTGAAGAAGTCATTATTCCCCCTCTAATGAAGTTGATGGAAATTTTGCAAATACTTCTTTTGCAGAAATATCAAGTTTACTGTTCCTATTCCGTCTCACAGCTGTAGAAAAATGTGATGGGAGCATTTCCAGGTCTCCTGAGCTGGTGGGCTCTTCAAATGGAAACACCAGCCCTATGCAGTTAGGAAATGGGTTGGAAACACCACATGCCTATGAGGTATCGAGTGCTGGCAATCGATGAAATCACGTTGAAAACAAGAATCCAACCCCTGACATTGTGAATGCTGCTGGTTTGTCTGTGCCTCCTTCAGAAATGCTTGTCTAGCCGACAGCATGGGAAGTGTCAGCGCTCAAACACTCAGAAAATTTGATTTATTTTAATTACACACTAATTAGCTGGAGTTCTGTAGTACGTTCAATGACAAAAGTAGGGCAGCAGAGCAGCAACTATTGTGTGGCAAAGGGAAGTGCTGGAATAAAGGTGCTTTTGTGAAAAACTGTCAGGCCTGGGAGGAAAAAAGAAGAGAGTTGGCAGGAGATCCATGTCTAAATAGAAAGTACATTTAGTGCCTATTCATTTGATCAACTTTTTTTTTAAGGTGAAATGAGCATTGACTGCAGATTGTGCAGGGATGATGATGTGTGGGAACAGGGGCTGGGGCACAAGGCCTGACAGGTTGATGGGAGAGTCATGGAATCACTAAGGTTGGAAAAGACCTCTACGATCACCGAATCCAGCCACGGACCCAACACCAGCACCTTGTTATTGAGGAGAATCCTGAGGACTCCAGGTTTCTCCCCACTCCACACTGGTGCTGATCTCCTGTCTGCACTGGTTGTTGAGAACAGACCTGCCCTCGTGTGTACACGAGGAGTTTGAATGTTTAAAATATTTTGGGGGTTTGTGTGAATCTGAGCACGGCTGCCTGTGCTCAAGTGACCAGCATTGTCTCGCCCTCCTCTGTGCTGGCTCACTTCTCTCCCTGAGGAGCCAAATCCATTTTAAAGGGTCTTGCTGAAGAGGACAGTCCTTCCTGAAGGCAGCACAGCCCCAGTGCATGGCCATGGCATGAGGACTTCCACTGTGTGCATGGAAAAGGACACACCAGGAACAAAACCTCTGCAGAAATACATTTCTCTTTTATTAGTAATGTCTTCCATAGGCTTAATGATCACGGACACACAAAGCAGGCTGTTTCCCAGGGAAATACTACCCACTGCTATCACAAGAATTCAGCCCTGCTGAAGTGCTGGGAGGTGTGTTCTCAGTGCACTTCTAATCGGGTCGTTATCACCATGGTTATGAGATTTAACTGACTGAAAACTGTAGGCATTTGTCTCATTAATGCCAAATGCTAGAGTTTATTTCTGGGAACTGAAAACCCTGCTGCCCAGGGAAACCTGTTCTGTGATAATCTCTGACAACAAGGGGTGGGAGAATAGCCTGGCTCATGGCAGAGGATTTCACACGTGCTTTGTTCCCTGTTCTTAGGGGGTTTTGGTTATTTAATAACTTTGTTCTGCGGTGGTTTGCTTTGTGAGTTAGTGTTCTTTGTGGGCAGCAGGTCTTACAAAACAAGCATGTGGTTCTGGTGCTCTTTGTGCATAGTCAGTCCCTCCTGGACCATCTCAGCATAAATCTGCATGTAGATTTTACCTTTCCCCCTCCTCTTTTTGGTTCATCATTTTTTTGTGCACTCTCAGCTGTGATCTTGGGACTGAACATAGTCACACTTCTCTGCTTGGAAGATAATGAAAGATGTGCCATTGCCTTTCCAATTTAATTTCTATTGTTCCTGAAACAAAAAATTTAAAATCATCAGTGATCTCAGTAACACTTGGATCAAATAATAATTAATGTATTTGTATCTTTTTTTTCCCCTTCTCTCTAATGTGCTTTGTTATCAACATGAGTTACACCCAAATATCCAAGGCCAGGCTGGACTGGGCTTGGAGCAACCTGGGATAGTGGAAATGTCCCTGCCCATGGCAGGGGGTGGGACTGGGTAGGCTTTAAGGTCCCTTCCCCCACAAACTCATCTGTGATTCTGTGATCTATGAAAATGAAATCCTGCCATTTGATCAGAAAATCTGACAGAAATTTGAGGCTTTCATTTATCAACCACTCCAACTTTTTGCTGGTTTACAATCTTTGTGCAGTAGGATTTGTGCAGAGTATAAAAAAGGACACATAACTGCATAACTTTGACCTCTGACTAGAATTGTCATCCATCAAAAGATGAAACTTGGATGGTTTTTGTGTTCTTTACTATTTCTTTCTTATACGCTGAGACTATACATTGTGATTTTCTTCTTGCAATATATTTTCTATGCAGAAATGAAAAATACCAGAGCAAGGGAGCTGCCAGAGAAAGGGGAAGGTACCTGGAAAAGTAAAAGAGTTATTCATATAAATGTATAGATTTGAGTGAAAACTCTGGACGAAAAATCTTATTTATTGCCCTACTTATAAAGCATTGTCTATTATTGCTATTATTAGAATTGTATTTTATTACTTCCCTATAACAATCATGAGTGTCTCTAAGTCACATCCAAATTTAACTGCTCTCAGCATTTTTCATATATGAAGTTTTCTTCTGAATCAGTTTCTAAAAGTGAAAAAAAACTTCTAATGATAATTTTCCCCATTCTGCCTCTTGGCATCCAAAAATACACCAAGTGCTATTACTGAAAACAAAGATAGTCTCCACCTATGTCTTGCCTAATTCAGATGGAGAGGGAAGGAGCATGACCAAAAAGGGGCAAAATAACTGCGAAGCTACTAACAACCTTCCTTATTTTGTGATATCATGAGGCATCAGAGTAATAAGAATGGATAGGAATTGTAAAATTGGCTTTATAGTTTGTACATTTCATGTAACTTTATGAAGCTGCATTGCCTTATTAATCATTCAAGTGGTTGAAGAGCACAATAACATACAAACCAAAGCATCAGTAAAATAAACAGACCTTTAAATAAAGAACTGCACAGATGAATGCTGAACAAAATATTTCAGTTAGGAAAAACCCCTTACAACGTCTACCTGTCTTTTATTGTCTTTTGGCTATTTATCTTATTTAATCTGGGTAACTGCCTTTGTTATTGTATAAAGAGATTAGGATTCTGTATGTGGGCTGGGGGTGCTACCGAAATAAGGACATTTTAGGTTGGGATTCTGGACTGCTGGTTGGCAGAGGACTGAAAGATCCCAGGTAAATCCCAATGGCCTTCCCTGCCGTGTCCCAGTCAAATGTGATGCCTGTGCAGGAGTTCTTGTACTGCTCAGGGTGATTCAGCAAGGGCCATGGAGCTGTGGGGCTGTCAGAGATGGAGAGGCTGTCCCACACTGCTCTGTCCCAGGCTCTGGGACACCCCTGCCAGGTGTCCCCTCCATGGGCTGCTGGCTCTGCCAGGGGGCTCCTGCCCCACCCGCCCTCAGGAGCCCCAGCTCAAACTGATGGAAAGGTGCCACGAGCTTGGAATGGCCTGACATTTCATATGGTTGTCAAAGTACAAGAAGAAGGTGAAATCTCAGTAGTTTGCAGAACAGCCTGACCCAGCTGCAGCCTCCCACACGTGCTGGTGGCAGCACAGACTGTGAGGCAGCCAGGCAACCCTCAGCAACATGAACAGTCAGGGTTTATTTTAGCAAACCTTCACATTCTTCTCAAAACAGACTGTTAAAATAGCAAGCTGCCTTCTGTTCTTTTGAAGGAATGCTGGGTGTGTGGTTGCATGGCACCCTCCTCTCAGTGGAGGGGGGATTTTGGAAATCTGCTCCCTGACCTTGTAATTATGGCTTGTTCTCCAGGAGACCCAGAGCTGGATACAATACCTGAAGTACTAGGAAATAGAAGTGGTTGTATTCAAAACTGAGGCAGAGCAGCAAAGAAGGGTAAATCTGGCCACAATATCTGAAATAGTTAAAGGAAGAGAAGAAGTTCCAGGTAGTGGCTGAGAACAGTTTGGGAGGAATAAGATAGAGGGATTGGTCTGGCACCATACTCCCTATGGCTGCTAGTATTGCTTTTATTCCACTTTGACTCTCTTCTCTCTGCCTGACCTTGATACAGAGGAGAAGGAACTACAAACCCATGAATTTTAAACCAAACCTAGTTTAAAAAATGCAAGGTCATGGTATGTCCATCTATGCCAAGGGTTTGGGGTTTTGTGGCTGCCTCTTGTGCTGTCCTGGACATCACAGCAGTGCTTCATTGCTCAGAAACTATACTAGACCCTTTTCATTTAAAAAAGAAATTAGCCTTTATAATTACTTTGTTGACACTTAAGAATTATCTGTATTGTTCCAGGAAGCAGATAAATTACTTTTTTTTTTTTTTTAATTTAAATATATTTACTCATCAGGTTGCACCAGGGAACATTTAGATTGGATATTGGGATTTTTTTTCCTTGAAAGGATGGTCAGGCTCTGGCACAGGCTACCCAGGGAAGTGGTGGAATCACCATCCCTGGAAATGTTCAAAAACCATGTAGATGTGGTGCTTGGGGACGTGGTTTAGTGGTGTACCTGGCAGTGCTGGGTTAATGGTTGGACTTAACCATCTCAAAGGGCTTTTCCAACCTTAATTGTTCTATAATTCTATGATTTAAATAACTGCTCTTTGCCAAACAGCTGTTAAGCCAGAGCTCTGCTTGTGGTGGTTCTGTTTTGACAAATGCAGCTGTACTTTGGTTCTGTGGTCCTGGATTTGGTGATTACACAGAATGTCTACAATTTTGTGCCTAAACTTACCTTAGGCCCTTCCCACCACTTCCACCATTATAAATACAGCTCAGAAAAGGCTTTTACTTCGAAATCCTTCTGAGCTTCACTGGGAAAGTCAAAGTTTTTTCCATGATTTCAGCAAGCAGTTGTCATGTGCACAAGTGTCAACAAAGAAAATCACAGCCCTCATTTTCATAAACTGCATTTGGCAATCTCCCTGTAATTCCCACAGCCATGGAAAATAAATCATGTTGGTCAGCTGTTAGAATGGCATTAAACTATTACAGTATTTGTATAGTATCGAAATATTATAGTGTTTGTGAGGATTCTCTGCAATAGAGATAACATTTTCTGCAGTTCGTGGTCGGGGTGAAACAATTGCAGTCATCCCTTTTACAATTAAACTGAGTTATTTCACCCGAATTAAGTCTGAAATGTATTGCTGGCTGAATTAAAGGGAAACTCTGTGAAATGATGGTCTGAACTCCTGAGTGTGCTTTGAATAATCCAGCAAGTGCTTGTGCCTTCCCTCGGCCCAGGTGACAGAGACACGGACGGGTCCCCTCGGCTGCAGTAACTATGACAACCTGGATTCTGTCAGCTCCGTTCTGGTGCAGAGTCCTGAGAACAAGATTCAGTTGCAAGGTATGTAGGTGTAATTTCATTAATTTGTTTGGGAACGGGATGACATTTATCACACTATTTGTTTGTCTTTCTTCCCCCTCATAAAAGGTCATTTTCCTAATTTTTAGTGTGTGTGTGTGTGTGCAGTAAGAACATTCCAGGCAAAGCGAAGGAAATGTCAGTACCTCGGAAATAGAAACAATTTCTGTACCCATCAGAAAACAGTTTGAATAGCCCTGTTAACATTTTGCATCCCTATTTAGCATCCACTGGCACAGCTTTTCAACAGCCTGAATTCCCACAGATTGCAGCAGGCAGGGAGTGACATTTAGTGTGCTCAGCCTGCTTTGCACCGTCTGAGCTGCACTTGTGCCTCTCATGTTCCACCAAAATTAAGGGACCACCAGAGGACCATAGTTTTAAATACTCTAAATAATGAGGAGTCTAAAGGCTCCTCTTGGGAATTTCAAGAAAACTTGGAAGGTTAAGCATCTCACTCAACAGGAAAATAGTAGTGATTATACATACATAAAAACAGAAAACAAAAAAAAATGAAAGAGAAATTGAAAGAGAAAAAGAAAGAGAAAGGAAAAGGAAGACAGAAGTCATAATTTTTAAATATATATATATGTTGTTTTTAAATCCCATTAGGTGTGTTTCCCAACCTACATATTAAGTAGGTAAAAATTTTCAAAAGGTCCCCTACAGTATTAGGCCATTAATAATTGTTATTTTCAGTTATGCAAATGAAGCATGAACAGCTTATTACTATGAAGGCACAGTAAATTCTCTTTGCTGTATGTTTGTGTAGACCTCTGACTGTCTGCCATGACAGAACAATACAGTTCTTAACTTGCACTTGCAGGTAGATGTACAAATATTTCAAATTTTTAACATTTTCGGTGTCGATTTTTAAATCAGTCGGACAAACAGTGGGAAGTTTTTGGTGGTTACTAAGAGCAGGTGTCAGGGACAATGATCCTTGTGGTCCCTTCCATCCCAGGATATTCTGTGAGTCAGTGACTCATCCATAACATCCATATGTTTTGTCTCCCTTTTCCTTTCTCCCCAGAATAGATTAAAAGCCATAAATTAATAAAATTACTTCCCATGGAATTTTTTTTTTAGAAAAATTTATCATTTCCACTGGGATGCAGTGGAAATTTCTAGAAATAATTTGTGATTTTTAGTTTTCCAGCATGTTCCTCATGTTTGTCAATTAAAATTTGGAAAATAATGTTTGCATCCCTCAGATAGTTGTTTGTTGTGTGCACTGGATTGTCATTAGCGGAAATACTTTATCAGAACTGTGCAAACTATTTCATGGCAGAATTGAACAAGATTCAAGTTTGCTTGTCTGGACTTTCTTTTCCTGTCACAACTTTTCATAATTGTACAAGGACATTGAAAAATTTACTCAGGGAACAGCAGAGTTTTACAAATTTTGACATGAGGTAGAAGAAAGTTCAGTCAGACCTGGTTTCAGCAATTGTGACATGAGTTTCACTTGGAAGGGTTATGAAATTGCTGTAATTACAGCTGTAATTTTGTGTATACCTAAAAATAAGGGATGATTTTATGAAATTGTCCAAGTCCCTTTGTAGAAGAAACTTATGTCAGAAATACCCAATTCATATGCTGAGAAATTCCCTGGACCAAAAGTAAGCTCCACTGGTTCCAGAGAGTTTATTTTTTTTCACAGAAAATAACAACAAATAATAAATAAAAATTATAATGTACCTTGCAGTGGCTCTTTGATTAATTGATTACCAGCTATGCAATACTCTATATGTATAAAATACTCATTCCCATCACTGGGGCCTTGTAAACAATGGTCAAAGTTTTCAGAATAAGTCTAAATTTCTGCTCAAACATCGTTTGATTGCTGCGCTCTGTAATTGTGGTACTTCAATGTGACACCCCTTTGCAAAACTCTGCATGTCATGGCAGGGTGAAAACACAACACCAAAGGCATTTGTGACTCAGCAGGAGTGTTTTGAAACCCCACAGGAGCTGGACTTTGCACTTTTCTCCTTTAGTAGATTTAAGAATAGGGTTTTTTTCAAGTTTTTTTAGTCCTACCCATAACATTCAATTGACTATCCCCCAGCAGTTAGAAAAACTAACAAATCAGTTGCATTTTGTTTTTTAAAAATTCCCTCCAGCCCTATTTCCCCCCATCCTTCTTAGTCTGCCCCTCAGGATCATGAGAGAGAACTGGACTTACTTAACTGGACTTATTTAACAAGCTCTGTCTTGTTGTGCCAAAGGGAACATGGAAAACAAGCCCAATGTAGCCTCTTTGCCTTCTCACCTCTCGTGCTGACTGTGCTCTCTTTAATCTCATTCAGAGCTGCTTTCCTTCCTCAGCATTCCCAGGATTTGCCTGAGCTGCCAGCACCAGGAATGGAACTGAGCTCTGGCTGCTGGGGCTCCTCACCAGGAGGAGCTGATGGAATCCTTGCTGGGTTTGACAATCCCCTTAGAAAGAAGTTACAGCAGTAAAATCTCTATATGAGGAACACAGGCTGCCTGTCAGTGGGGTGGATGCTGAGAGGAAAGTGGGAGGAATATACCTGAAATTAATTCTTAAGGAAGGAAATATAGTGACACGGTGCAAATGCTGTGTAAATTGTCCTAAAAAAACCCCATATATTTTTGTTTTTCATAGTTGTTTTCTTGCTTGCTGCGTATATTGTGGCAGCTGCTGGGCTCCAGCATTGCTTTGTGTTCAGTAACATAATGGTCACTCCATTTCCTTCAGGCCTTCAGGTCATCCTGCCCGAGTACCTGCAGGAGCACTTTGTGCAGGCAGCTCTGAGCTACATCGCCTGCAATTCCGAGGGGGAGTTCATCTGCAAGGACAATGACTGCTGGTGTCAGTGTGGCCCCAAATTCCCCGAGTGCAACTGTCCCTACATGGACATTCAAGCCATGGAAGAGAACCTGCTCCGCATAAGTGAGACTTGGAATTCCTACAACAGTGAATTTGAGGAATCTGGTGAGATTTGTAGATTTTTTTTCTCTCTTTGGCTGTACCTCATGGAATGGTTTGGGTTGGAAGGGACCTTAAAGATCATCTAATTCCAAGCCCTGCCATGGGCAGGGACAGCTTCCACTATCCCAGGTTGTATTTATTCAACAGACTCCATCTAAAGTCCCCAGAATTCATACATCTAAAGGGAAACATTTTGAAATTCATCCTGGATCTGAGTCAAAGTTATAATAATAACAACTTGCTGATAGGAAGGGTTGTCCTCGCCTCAGGATGATCTCAGTCTGTGCAATTCCATTAGGATTTGGGTAGATGTGTTTGACTGTTCTTCTGCTACATTTTGGGGAGTCTGGGACTATGAACACCTGGTCCCTGTTGGAGCAAGAAATGTACTGGATGAGGCAGAAGGCACAAAAATAAAAGCAAAGCCAGGTTATACATTTTGTGTGTTATTCTGCATTTTTGTTCTGTACTGCAGCCTGCTTTGTTCCACATCCATTTTCATTGTTGGGTCAGGGTCTCTCCTGCACTTCCCCTTTATCCTGTCCCTCAGCAATACCATGGAGCTGACACAGGGAGCACAGCCAGCCCCTGACTGACCAAATTCATCCCATCAGAGCTGGCAAATTGCTCCTTCTGGGATTTCCTTTGGAACTGGCCCTGTCCATGTCGTCTCTACAACTTCTTGTGCCACATTAGTTTTTCTTTAATGCACCAGAGTTTGTTTCATACATCATTTCACCTGATCATCAGAACTTCCAGTCCCCCAGAGAATGGGAGCTACAGGTAAAATCAGTGTCTGAACAAGTGTTTTCACAACTCACTTGCTTACTTGTTACCAGTAACAGCTGTCTAAGCAGATGGTGGGAAAAGTAAGGAGAGCTCAGCAGACTTGGGAAAAATCGCTGAGGGAAAAAAGGAAATGAGGGAGATAAGGAAGAGTGACAAACCCCCTCCCAAAATCACAGATTTTAATGAGTTATGTTGGAGAAAGAGAACAAATCAGTAGAAGAGGGAGAGAAGAAGACTGTACAGTGATAATGAGAAGAGCAGAGTAAATATCAGTACAATATTTAACTGTGAATGACCAATCCTTTATATACATTCATTTTTTTATATTTCCTGAGTTATTGTTAAAGACTGATTCCTCAGTTCAAGAGAACTGAGAATTTCAAGAGAGACTGCATCAGTTAAAAATTTAGTTGTTGCAACTTCTATTGAGACCTGATGCCTAAATCTGGATCTGTTTAGAAGATCTCAAGCCCTTCTCCTGTCCCTGTTCTCACTTTTAGCAATAGGACACCAGAATTTACAGTATTTCTCCTTGGAAGATCGCAGCCTTCCCTGATTATAAAAGTGTGAATTTATATTCTGGTTTTGTGTACACTCGGGGGCATTTTCCCAGTGACCATTTTGACACCTTTAAGTATTTATGGAGCCATGCTGTCATTTACTGCTTTGCAAACTAGGACAAGTGTATTGACTCTGCAGAGGGCCAGGGAATTTTACCATATTTTACCGTATTTTGTGCTGTTTCAATGGGATGTGACACTGCCCAGTGCCTGAAGAATGTCATTTGAAGGCACTACTTCAGAACAATTTTAGTTAAGCTGGAAGAGGGCACACATCTGAACCTGTGGAGGATTCTTAGAGCAAGGTATATGTGAGCATCAAGTTAATGATGAGTTTGAATCATTGTCAGCTTCATTTCCAGTCCTATGTTCAGGTCTGGGACATGAATGTCAGGACAAAATGGGTAAGAGTTAAGTCCTGTGCTTTTGAAAAGGCTCTTTATCTGTGCTGTGTGAATCACTAAAATGCCATCTTCACATATATCTGACAATTAGGTAAGTGCTGGTAGGGGTGGTTGCTAAGAAGTGTGAAATTTAGGTTATTAACAACATTAAGACATATGCCACACTCCCCTCTTTAGCCCTTGAATTATTTAAATCATTTTTAATCTAATAAATACACCAGGAATGACTTCCACCTCTCAGAGGTAGCTTAGAAAATTTCTGCTTTTATTTTATAAACTGTTTTGCATGGAGATGTTCATGGAAGGGTGAGATAGGTAACCTTGTATGGGCCTGTACTTGGCTAAAAGTCAGATGTGGACTTTTGATGAATAGCCGAGTCATTGCACACTCAACCTTCTTATAGAAACCATTTATTAGCACCTGAGAAGCTCCTCCAGAGCTGTCACACGTGGGCTGCGAGCATTTCCAGCCACAGTGAGATAGATACATATATTTTTCTGACCACTGAGACATATTCTGAAACATTTGGAGACTGAACAACATTTAAACTATGAAAAACACTAAAATATCAGTGTGATCTGACTCATGTTACTAGCATGTTCTGGGAACAAAAGGGACTGTAATCAACCAAAACTAAAATGCTGCTGAAACTGGTCTTTGCCTAAATCACTAGAAGTCAGTTTTTGAGATAAAAATACGTTGTTTTATTTTATTATAATAAAAATGAAATAGCTGGAGAGAAGGCCAGACTATGTAGCATTTTCAGTCTGAGTAGCAAGGGGCAGGATAATGCAGAGCACTCACTGCTGCCCAGGTAGTCTGTTAACAGCAGAGGAATTAATGAATTCATGGATCCTGTTCTCTGACACTGTGAACTCCAGATTCAAGTAAGTAAATACAAATGAACTAATTCTTTAACTTTTCTGCCTTCCAGACCCTTTCTTATCTTACAAATTACAAAACAGTCCTCTGACTCCAGACACTAATCTTGTCCCCTGATACAGACCTGTGAGACTTCCCTGGCTCACGAGGTCATGCACAGTGTCTGTGGACAGAATTTAGTTTGAAGAGAAAGAAGTAAATATTCTATTTAAGATGGTTTGTTTACTCTCGGTGTTATCTCTCCTCCTGCCTGTTGAAGATAAAACAACTGAGGAACAGATTTTTTTTCTGAAGGATGAGAAGGCTGGAACTGCCCAGCCTGGAGAAGAGAGGGCTCAGGGACATTGTCTACAGATCCCTGAAGGGAGGGTGCAAAGGGGTCAGGCTCCTTTCAGTAGGGCCCAGGGACAGGACAGGGGGCAATGGGCACTAAAACACAGGAACACCAGCAAACACTCCTTCTCTGGAAGAGTGACCGAGGGGTTGTGGAGTCTCCATCCTTGGAGTTACTCAAAAGTTGACTGGCCACGGTGGCCTCTCTTCAGCAGGGGTTTGGATCAGATGTTCTTTCCCATCTCAGCCATTCTGTTGCCCAATGATCAAAGAATTTTCCTGGTTTTCGCACAGTTTGCAGTTTGGGTTTGCTGGCAGTGGCAGTTCTCTTTGGAGCCACTCTGACTGTTACAGATGAGGTGACCAAACACCTCAGAATGTGGCATTCATCGTCACGGGCACGTTGTGTTTCACTCAGGCACTTTTTAACTTCTCAAATCCCATTTTGGAGGATGTGGAGCAGTATGTTATTTATCTCTCAGTACATTTGGCTGCCTTTTTCATCTCTCTAGCTGCCCTTCAGCAATAAACACTTGATCACTATTAGCTCAATGAGCTTCATATAACCACTTAATGTCAGGTTATATACTAAGTTCTCAAAGAAATTACAAGAGCTACTTCAAATTGTTTACTCTGAACCATCTGCTTATTCTTTATCAGATCTTGTGGCCTCCAGACTCAGCTTCAACTCAAGCAAATGAGCAGCTGTTTCCTTTTCAAAAATCCATACTGAAGCTGTTCAGCCTTTATTAACAAATTTCATTAGTTTCTGGAGGTCATGGAATTACAGTGTAAGCAAATTTTTCCCTGAGACCATCATTCCAAGAAGCTGTGTTCTTCCAATCCAACATGTGGCCTAATGGAATCAAGCAGTGATTCATTGACCCTTTCTTAATGTGCATGACAGGAGCCTTTCTCAGGGATTTGTAGCCTGAAACACAACGAGATAACACAGTTGACCTGCTCTTATCACAAGTCCCTAAGGGTTACTGACATTCCAGAATGTGGAGTCCATCCATGTGAGTTGGATTAAAGCACTGCAATCTTCACTGCACTTCCCTGTAGCCCTCACCTTTTCAGTGTGTTGTTCTTTAATATTGTAATTTTCTTGTATCCCTTCTGCCCCTAATTCCAGGAGCGTGTACTTGTCCAGATGCTCCTCCTACCTCATCCTCTGATTAAACTCCAATTTTCCACTTCAAGAAAAAGCTTTGACCTAAGTACTCAAGTGCAAGTAGTTTCCCACAAAAAAAGATTCAAAAGATTCCTTATTCTCACATTTTTGAAGTACGTAGGACTGTCACAGCTTCTGGTGTGGAGCTGGTGGTGGTACATGTGTTGTCTTGTCACACATCACTGATTTGGGAAGTTTTGGGGACTGTCTTATCAAGACAATATACAAAGAAGCAAATTCTGACATACAACTCTGGCAATTTAATATTTCACCCACTGCTCTAAAAGACATCCAAGGCAGGAAGACCCCACAAAATATCCCCAGGCTCTGGGTTCTGACAAGGACAAGAATATGCTCACACATTGCCTGTAGCATAATGTTGGTGTGGTTGGCTGCTGAGTGCCTTTGGAAACCTGAGCACTTCATTTAAACCATTTAAATGGCAGCAATTTTCTTTTAAGGTGATCTGCTCATTGATGTTGAAAAGAAATTTGTAGCTGTGCCTGTAGCTACTTAATTGCATTTTTCTAAATAAAAAAGGCCATCAAAATAAAGAAGGACATGGATGATAGGGTTGCTCAAACAATAGAAAATGTCTAAAGTGCATTTTCATTATTTCTTTTTTCTTATTGCTGGCATTTATGAGACCTCCTGGAAACATGAAAATAAAATCTTCCATTAAGCATTTATTCTCACACATCTGACATGCAATGGCAGCTCCCTGCCTTCCTTCTCTTTGCATATATCTCAAGTCCTGGGCAGTGGATTTTTTTTT
>WEIV01013056.1:0-53439 GCA_013390005.1 Calyptomena viridis | reverse complement strand
TTTTTTTTTTTTTTTTTTTTTTTTTTACCCCTCAAAGGCAACAAAATCCCTTTTGGAATACTTCCTTGAAAGGCATGGATTCAGGAGATGGGCAACAAATATTCTGAGGAATGGTTTCCAGGTAGCTTTGAAATTAAAACCTCATTCATTCAAATGAGTTTAAATACAAAATACTGTGGAAGGAAATAGCACACGTACAACAAACTGGAGAGGAGTTTTATTGTCACAGTTGAGGTTAAAGGCAGTTCAGTGAAGCACTGAAATATGGGCTTGTCTGAGCCATTTGTGGTCCTTTAAATTCCTGGATTTGTTGTGTGTCTGAAAGTCCAGCAGCAGCTGAACTGGATCAGAGTCAGAGCCATGGAGGACCTTGCAGAGCACGGCCACTGAACACAGTCTCTGTTTGCTCAACCAGACTGCGGCTTCCCAGACAGAATTAAACATCAAAAGTCACCTTGCAAATATTTGGAAATGTATCCTTCTACAGCCTTAAATGACAAACAACTTCTCAAAATGTCGAGTTTGATGTTTTCAGTCACTTCTGTATCTGCTTTAAAGAGATAATTCAAAAGGTAAATTTCAGTATCCCAGAAAGTGCCAGTGATGTAAGTACGGCGAAAGTAAATTGATATTAACTTGCACATTAATATTTGCTGAAACTATTTTTCATTGTGCATCCACCCTCCATCATTGCTTTGATTGCAAAGCACTAGCAGAAGTGAATTGCTGTGATAAGCTATTCTTAAATCCCTGGACTCATTGGATTTGGATTTCATGTCGAATGCATTTCATAATTCCCTAATAACTCTGGGATGTCTTCCTATTGAGCATTGGTTACCCTTTACATGTACTGACTTAAAATCATCTGAAAAAGCCCACAGTTATGAAAGATTCACCTAAAAATTGGGTCTGAATCCTGAGTTAATATGTAGCACTGCATAGCTGTTACCAAAGTTTTCTTGTTTGCCTCAGCAGAGATTGCCTTTGAGACTTTGGAGTCCTGCTTCCTCAGTTCAATTATATTTTTCCATTTCTTTACAATGATTGAATTAATGATGTTCCCAAAATCCCTTGTATAAAAGAATAGGATTTAAAAGGTTGAAGAAAGTGGGTTCTAATAGAGGAGATGATAAGCTTATTACTGAATTAAATATCAGTAATACTGAAGATGAGCAAGTTCAAGCATTTCATTATTTTTGGGGGTAGCATTTGCATCTTATATAATTACTTTTATGTAAAACCTACAGAAAGTAAAAGGAGAGATCATCTCCACCATTCCATAATCTGCAGTGAGATGTAGAGAATTATCCATTTAATAGTGTCATGAATTTATATCTCCATCTTCAAAACTGCAGAGTATGGGAAACCACAGTATTTTGATCATACACTTTCCTAACTCTCTCCCTTCTCCTTCAGCTCTTATTTTCCCATATGAAATATGGCCATGCTGTCAAATGCCAACTTTGGAATAAGATGTGCTCTTTCCATCGAGCACATCTGCTTCCCACATCTGTAAAACTGGTTTAGTGAACCCCAGCACAACAAGAGCCCAAAGCTGGTCTCGGAAAAAGAGAAGAACTAGTTTTCTCTTGCTCTTGCAGTTAATCCAGCCCTTAATCAACTGAAACTCCTGTGCAAACTTGGCCAGTGTTTTTACTGAATACCACTAAAAGACAAAATCCGCTTTAAATGCCACCTTGTGTTGTGGGATGGGTGGTGATCTCCCTGTGGAGACACCTGGGTGGTGGTTCCTGGAAAGATGGACCAACCCTCTGGGGTCACATCACAATGTCCTTTTAAACCAGGACCTTGGCCTCACTCCTGGCTTCAAAACTGTTCCTTGCCAGGGTTTCTTATCCTTATGTTCACAACGAAAGTTGTTTCCAACATCCAGGCTGCAAACTGTAAAATGGAGCAAAGTGAAGACTGCAAATGACAAGTGGAAGTGCAGCTGCTCAGGGGAGAATTCTTTATCCTCTCTGCCAGCCTTGTGTGTTTGCTATGGACGGACAGCATTGTCTTTGTGACTGTTGAGGCTGTACAGGAGCAATTCTAAGACCGTTCCAAAGTCAGAGACAGTCACAGTCAGTCAGTCATCCACAGTCAGTCAATACATCCACCCATAGCAAGTGATCACATTGGAGCTCAGAACCTACACAAACCTCTCAGTATTTCTCAGAGAGTTGCATTGTTACTTTTCTTGCACGTAGATACTCTTTAGATGCTAAGCACATAGTAATACAGAGTAATACATCTGTTGAATTATTTTCTTTCATTCATTTTGTGTATCAATCAAAAGAAACCAGCCATAGCCAGAATGATTTAATTTGCTAAAAATATATTTATGCTTAAATAAAGCAGATGCAAAACCACACAGTCAAACGAAATGTAAAGTTAAATCTTTAATTTAGATGTAAAAGACTAAATTTAAAGTTAAAAAAAAAAAGTAAATAAATTTCAATAGCTTGCCCAGTGCTGAAGACAGAAGTCTGGTGTACAGAACGCATTATGATGGGGGCCAAAGACGAATTCAAATCTTCAGAATCAGTTGTGACTCACAACATAAAGACACAGGATACCTGGGGGCAAGAATTCTGCATCATCAGATAAGTACTGGCTTTTTCCTCATCTCATACACTATTGTCAGCTGAAGTTCCGGAATCGTCTTAATTATGGGTTTTATTAATATCTCCTGGCAGTGCATTAAGGAATGCACCCAGTGTCCCTCGTGTGGATCATTCTTTTCCTCCTCTGTGTCAGACAAACGTTCTGAAACATTGCTGTGATTATAGTGTGGCACATTCTTTCTGAGGGACCACTCCAGAAAAACTGCAGCAAGTCTGCATTTAGTGTGTGACATTTCACTTTAAAAATCCCTCATTCTAGTCAGAAAAATCCAGTATAACTTTGTTTCCACCCTGGCAAGGCACAGATTTTTTTCTATTCTAAGGGTACAATAAAACTGCTTTAGCAGAAGTGGACACCATGGGGTTCCTTTTTATTGCCTCTCAGTATCTTCCAGTCAAAGTCACCTGGCTGACAGGTAAAGGGTGACTCTTCCCAACCTGCCAAACTTGCAGATTGACCCCATCATGTAAACACTGACCTGGGTTCCAGCCTTCTCCCTTCTTACCAGCAGTAACAATGATCTAAACAATGCCCTCAATAACTCCTGGGTAAATTACGGTGATGTTTTAAAAATGTTCAGGCTGCCATTTAATCTCTAGCTAAAAATCATGTCAGCATTTATAGTGTTCCTTATGATTCTTCTAGTACAGGAGAGAAAATAACAACCAACTCCCCCCAAAACACACAAAAAATCTCAGAGGATATGCATTCTAAGACAGACATTTTAAAACACAGATAATGTACCAAACATCTCATTTATACCAGCTCCAAATTACTAAAAGGCAGTAAAAGGGCAGAAGGTAACTGCAGGCCTCATTTGGAAATGTCACTTTAAACACGGGTCTTGCTGTATGTACACTCTGATCAGGAGAAACTCACTGCATTTGTAGTGCAAGAAAAGTGCCCAGACTGACTTTTGGACTCAATGTTGAGATTCCAAGTCTTAAATAATGTCACAAGATGCTTGGGTTTGGCTTGGCATCCCAAACAGGCTGTAAATTCAGAGGCCCACACTGTCATTTGCACTGAAGATGGTTTCCATTAAAAGTTCTCTCTTATCGCTGACACATTCCTGCAAAATAAGCTAAAAAATGAAATCTGGAATTCAAGCAATACTAGAGGATTTCTTCAGTTTATAAAATCAACAGATCTAACCTTGCTGTCTGAGCAGGTTTGTGTCCATTGACTGGGGAGGATGGAACGTGCCCATCAGAGGGTCCTTGCCAGCTCCGTGTCCAAGGGACACCCCAGGTGTGCTGGCCCAGTCTGTCCCTGTGCTGGCCATGGCACACCCATTGCAATGCAAAGTGGGTCTCATTTGAAATCTTAATTGAAAGACTCCTTGTGAACAGTCTGAACTGACTCATTGGCAGCTGAAGGTGCTTTTTAATCACGGAGAATAAAGACTTCAATCAATATGGTTCAAACCATTTGCCCCTGAGCAGTGGAGTGGTGGTTTGCTTTAACCAAGTGCTTGCAGCTTCAGGCTCAAGGCCAAGAAAACTTAGCCCCCCGAGTTCTTAATATAATTATTGTTTTCTCTATTATCTTGCAAGAGTGTTAATTTGCCTCCCAGTAATTAACTTCCCTCTGTGGTTGTCAGGAAGTTTAATCAATAACATAAGCAGACACACCAAGCTGCCATTCTTTCTGTGGCCAAAGCTCCCCTCCCCACCTCTCCCACCCCTGTGGAGGTGTCACTGTTTCTATCAAATGAACAAGTGGGATGTGCATAATTTCATTGGAAATTATCAGTGTCTAAGTTGTGCCTTTCCTTCTCCAGAAATGATGGTACAGCCAACATAATTGCCCCTGTTCCAAAACTAAAAGCATTATGCAGCTCCTGCTAAAGCAGCACCTGGCAAATCAACTTATTAAAGTTTTACACGGCACTGCACTCTCAGCTCCTTCAGACATTGTGATGACATTGGAATAGGAGGAGGAGCAGAAGGCTTGATCTAATATAGTTCTGCTTCTGTCCACCATGTACAGGACATAATGTAATTCCCTTCGAAGCTAGTGACAAAGCCCCCTCATTCTTGGTGGAATTCCAATCTGCCTTGGCAGCTTTGGGCTTGCTTTATTAAGAGTGATGTCACTCTGTGGCCTCTCTTTCCTTCCAGGGCAGTGTTGTCTGTTCTGATTCATAGCTTCTTAAATCTTCTCCTGGAACAGCTTAACACTGGTTATTTACTTCAATGTGTTTTCCAAGAACACTTTTCAGTCTCACTCATTCTTTTCCCTCATCTATCCTTCTGTGAATCATTACATGTTTATTTACTCTTCCCAGTTTTCAAACTGCAGGAGTTCCCAGCATGATCAAGATCAAATAAGGTAGATTTTGGACTGACAGAAGTTATGTCTCTATCTACCCATAAGAATTACATCTTGTGCATTAAGTGCATTTCTACTTCTGTAGAAAAATAGCAATAGATATTGGAACATCCATGCTGCAAGGACTACTTGGAATCATCATAGTGTTTTAAAAAAAAACAACAACAAACAAAATAACCCATGGGTACATTTTTGAGACATTTCACTTGAAAGCTTACTGTGTATTTCGAAGAACATCGCTTTGAAGGTTGTAATAGAAACATTTTTAAAAGAGTAATGGACAAAAATCACACCTGAAAACCTGACAGGATGAAGGGAACGTCTTTCAAATGCTGGGATTTACAGGGGCAGCTGTTGGAGTCTGGCTTTTTGGCTTCTGAAAAGTCAACTTGCTGTCAAGGTCATATTTAGATTGAGAGTAAGAAACAAGTCACTTGATCACAGGAAATGTGAGTCCCTCCAGTTGGTAGCAGAGTGCAGGGAAGGTTGTTGTCTCCTGCCCAGCAGAACTTGCGAGCTAATCCACAATTTACAGGATGATATTCTGGTTTTGCTACCAGTTTTGACTGCAGTTTTTTCATCTTTGTCTGGCACCAGGAGAGTTTAGGGACTTGCAAGGGGGGGGGGGTTGTGGTTTCCTATCCCTGTGACAGGCTGACATTACTGGCAGTACCCAGGTAACACATGTATGATTTATGTACACAGATGTAACACAGAGCAGAGAATCAGTAAGGTGGGAAATACCTTTAAGGTCATCAAGTCCGACCATCAGCCCAGCACCACCCTGGCCCTCAAATGCCACATCACACTTTTTTTAAACATTTCCAGGGCTGGTGACTTCACCACTGCCCTGGGCAGCCCGTTCCAATGCTCGCCAACCCTTTCCATGAAGACATTTTCCCTACTGTCCAACCTAAACCTCCCCTGGCACAACCTGAGGCCATTTCCCCTCCTCAGTGTTAACATTTGCACGAGGTTCCTCAGAACTGTGGATTAATGACTGACCAGGGGATGCTCTTCCCCACCAATTCCACCTTCCCCTGAACTGACACTTATCCCTGTTCTTCCCTTCTGGCAAAGCCTGGAGTTGAGAGGAGCTATCCCTGCAGCATCCCTCACTTCATAAAACAGGCAAAAACCCAAATCCCAAACCCACCCTACTGCAAGAATTGTCAACTTTTTCTTCCCCTGCAGCCTGTGGGGCAGCTCCACTGTACCACCTCAAACAGCCTGTCCAAAGTGAGCTTTGGAGCTTCTCTCCTCCTCCAAATAGAGGCCATATCTCCAGACAGCATACATTCCTTCCTTCCCTTTGTCCTTTGCAAAGTTTAAGGGAGAAATCCTTTGCTTTGGAGAAGGAAACATTTAATTATCAGGGGAGCTGAGTGATTTAGCCCGAACATGGGGGAAGGAAAATTCAAATTTACTGTCTCTTCTCTGAAGAAATAAGGTTGTTTCAAGCTGCATCTTCTGCTTCTTTAAGTTGGATTATTTTCAAACAGAGATTTCTTGGAACACAGCTGCTACTTGTTTGACAAATCGAGTAATGCATCATGAAGAACTAAAATTCATGGCAACATAAAAACAAATATATGTTCATTTTAGCACTTTGTTTTCTCCAGGCCTTTGAATCATGGCAGGATATTTTAAAAAACATCTATCTTTTGTAAATCTCTTTAATAACATCTACACAATGTTGAGACATCCCTTTAATGAACAGCAATCCTATCCAACCATTTGAAATGTAGGTCCTATGGTTTTATATCCTCTCAGACTCCCAGCTTTGTGGTTCCAGGGTTTGATTTACAGCTGACACTGGGATTTGATTTGCTGTCATATTTATTGCCATGATTACAATTTAAAAAGCATTGTTAGAGGAAATGGATGATAACACCATGGTCACAGCAGCAGGTTTTCAGAAACAATACAGTAAAAAGTGTGATAAAAAGGGTATTATGAGAGCTTTCCTCCCAGAGCTCTGCTCCTCACACTAATTGCAGCTCCCATGGAGGTCTCCAAGGAGGGTGCCATTGCCTGGAGCCATAGGCAAATTTATTTTCATTATTTCTAATAAATGGCAACAATTAAATTCGGGATCTATTGTGCTAACTGGCCTATAAAGACATAATAAGAGCCAAGCTCTTCTCTGAAGAGCTTATAGTGTAAACAGGAGAGGTAGTTGAAGTGTAGCAGAGATAAGGATTTATATACAGAATATTGTAAAATATTAAGGCAGCTGCTGTGAAAAAAAAGACCAAGAATTGTTTTACAGTAATTGCAAAATGATGCTTTAAAGAAAAAACACAGTAAAATATTTGACCTTAATTTGGAAATGTTTATTCATTTTAATATTTTACTTAATAACTTTTACGTCATATTACAGAATTAAATGTTGACATAACAATAAAAGGTTTCTGTTCTGTCAAGGTGAAGTATTTTGACTGATTCATAGCAAAGTAAAAGATAAAATTTAACAACGTTCCTTTTAGAGGATTTCAGAGGGATTAGATGCATTTGGAGAATTTTAGAAAAATTCCAAAGATTTAAGATACTTTTGGAATACTGAAAATCCTTTCACAAGATGGCTTTTCTTTCCTTTGTACAGTTCTTTGTCTTCCTGGAGACATGAGTAGCTTTAGCAGCTTTCCTTAGCTTTTGTGTGAGATTAATTGACATTCTTCTTCCCAGCTTGTAAGCTGTAAGAAAAGTCATCCAGTATTTATATTAAATAATAAGCTGATTTCCAGCAGCAGCAGATAATCAGCCCTGAGATGGATACAGAGCAGGGCTGGCTGGTCTGCTTTGCTGTCACCTTTTCTGTAGGTAAATAAGCTGCTGGAGCTGCTGGAGATATTTCCCGAGTGCTTTTCAAGGAGAGCCTTGGGTCTGAATGTTCTTCTTGGTTCTGACTGTTGCTGCTTTTCCTTCTGCAATGCTATCTGTTTATTTTGGCTTGCTCTTAGAGGGAATTGTGCCAAAGGAAGGCTGGAGTCCTATTAAAAACAGGTGTTGGCAAATGATTAACACAGACAAGGAGACAGGTTCTTTGAAGGGAAAACACACCACAAATGAACTAAAACTGCTGCTGATTTTTTGTTTTTTTTAATGTGAAGTTTCAAGTTCCTTAAGTAGTTTTTCCTCTCTGAGGCAGGAATGTGGACAGGCACCTGCCTTTGGAACATTGTCTCACGAGTCACTCCTCACACAGGGAATAGCATTCCCTCTGCAAAGCACTGGGGAAGAGGGGGAAAAGGGAGGGGTTCTCAGAGGGGCCCTGCAGAGCCCTCTGTGCACAGGCTGGGCTGACAGGGCACATCCAGACTGTCAGTGGGGGAACAGCAGCCTCATGACTTCTGGCACTGGGAAAACGACTCCTTTTCCACCTCTGGATCTGTGAGTGTGGAATAGGTTGAGTGTCCTGGGGAGCCTCTGGAGCTGGCCAAGCCTGGCCCACCTAAAAGCAGGCACTAAAAAGCAGTGGGTAAGAGGATTTGGGTGTGGAGATGCCCCTCTGCTGACCTGACCTGCTCCTTGTGGGAGTTTTCTGGGACTTGGATCTGGGAGCTCGAGAAAAGGTTGCTGAGGCTGGTTTAGCTCATCCTCCGTCATTATCCCTTGTTGCTCATCCCTGTGAGCACCAGCTACACAGCCAGAGGAGAGCTGGAGTGCCTCAGGAGTCACTGCAGGGCTCAGGAAGGAAGGAAAGGGGGAATCTTTCCTAGGAATACATGCAGGGGGACAGTAACAAGAGCAATGACAAAAGGCAAATGGAAACCCACTCTGAGCTCAAATGCTCTCCATGTGGGAAATTGGTGGGATGAGGGATGATGAGGAAGAAAGTTGTTCTCTCTTAAGGAGTAGCCTGGATATATGGAGCTCTGCTGTGGGCTGGACAACAGGCATGAGAACTTGTGGGTCAGGGAGCAGCGAGGCTGGCATTGGGGTGGGGGTGTGTCACAGACCACACACTCAACGTGACCAGGTGGATGGAACCTTCCTCGAGCAACTCAAGGATGTGTCTGGGTCACACATCCACCTTCTCATGGAGGACTTTACTGTCCCTGGCATCTGCTGAAAAACCAACACAATGGGAGAAAAGCAGGCAAGGAGGCCTTTGGAGTTTGTCAGGAATAACATCTTGATACAGGCACTGAATGAATCAAACAGAGCGACACAGAGCTGGACTGACTATTCTCTGGCAAAGAAGTGCTGTTTGGGGATGGAATAATCTATGGCAGCCTTGGCTGCAGAGGGCCAGATGTAGGGGTGGTAAGGATCTGGGAAGGAGTGAGTGAGTAGAACAGCAGAATGTAGATTTGGGCTTCAGGAAAGCAGTCCTCACCTAGTTCTGGGATCTGGTAGGTGGTATTCCCTCTGAGGCAGCTCTGAAGACAAAGGAGATCTGGAAGGCTGGTGAGGTTTTATGGACAACATCCTCCAAGAAGAAGAACTGTCCTTTCTGACACTCAGGAAAACAGGTGGATATACTGGGCTTTGCTAAAATGGGGAACTCATGGAAGAGTTGGAAAAAAAAGGCAACAATGCAGGAGGTGCAAACAGGGACAGGCTAAAACTCAGAAATATTGCCCAGGCATTTGGAGATGGTGATGGGAAAACCCACATCCAAAGCTTGCAAGGAATGACAAGAGCAAGAAAAAGCTTCTGTAGCTGTCTTGGTGGTAAAAGATTAACAAGGAAATGTGGAGCTGCTGCTGAATATGTTGAATGATTTAGGGATTTATTGGCTTCAGAAGAAATGCCCTCTCTGCCCTAGGTCCTCACCAGTGAATACTCCGGGTCCTTGAACTTAGTAAGGGGATACGAAGGGGGAGCAGCTCCCAGCAGGGAGCAGTGGAGGAATCAAGGGTTATTTGAGAGAACCTGACCCGTGGCAGTCCATGGGACTCAAGAAAATGCATCTGGGGGTTTTGAGAGACAAGGGTGATATCCTTGTAAGGCCTCTCTCTCTGTTGTGAAAGAGCACAGAGACTGGGGAATACCCCTGGTGACAGGAGAAAGGCAAATATTGCATCAGTTACAAAGGAGATGAAGGACCAGGAGACCAAGGTGGGGATTAACCTCAGTACTTTTCAGCCCCTATTCAGATAATGCAGCCAATTTGGGGCTCCACAGCACAGGAAGGACACCAACAATGTGCAGTGTGGTCAGAGATGTCCCCAGAGAGGTGGGGGCTGGAGCACCTCCCTGGGTGGGAGGCCAGACCACAGGAGGAGGGTTTGGTCAGCCTTGGCCAGGGGGACTTGAGGGGGCTCAGAGCAGGGAGGGACCAGGAGAGAGCCAGGCTCGGTGTGCTGAGAGACAACAGGCAGACACTGAAACCAGAGAGCTTCACTCTGGGGATGGGGAGAATTTTTTCCTCCATTACGGTGATTGAATCTTGATTAGAGCAGTTTCCAAAACCTGACTGGCCCAAGCCCTGAGCCGCTGATCTGGTGTCAGAGTTGACCTGCTTGGAGCAAGAGATCATCTTTCCTTGGACTCCAGACTGCCCCAGGGAATGTCAAGCCTGAACTAACATCTGATCCTCTCATTATGGTCTGAGAAGAGAGCTGGTGTCCCACAGCAGCAGTGCTTTGGAGGGTAGGGGACCTTTGCAAGTGCTTCTCATTGTGAGTGGGAAAAGATGAAACGCAATGGAGAACATGAATTCACTTCAGCTAATTTTGGAATTGTCCAAAGCACTTCCATTTTAGCAGCACAGAAACATCGGGTTTTGTTCAGACATAGTATTACACCCTCACTTGTTAAAGATGAGTCGATTTTTGTCAATTTGCCTTAATCCCACTGTAACATTTTGTTAGAGCCAAAGCTGAAGAGTTTTTACATGAAGTATTACACACTCCTAGACTGCGATGGCAGAATTTTAATACCTTTACATCAACTTACAGAATTTCATTAAAACAAGAGGATTTATGCAAGAATTACAGATGTGTAGATTTTTAAGGAAGAAAAATATTTAATTAAAGCATCATTTAGATGACAAAATGACAAAACTGCCCATTACAGTTGCTGTCTAATGGTGGATTTTGACATGATAATGTGATGTAGAAAGTGGTTTTCTCCTACAGCCATATTTACACTGAACTTTGTTAAATGGAAATAGACCACTAAAGTCCAAATTCTTATTAACTTTAGAAAATGCATAGACTACACATAAGCCTACTGTGAATAATATGTTTCAGTCAACAAGAGATTCTTAAACTTATTCAGTTATTATCAGGCTGCTTTTGCTCAGAAAATATAATTGCTTTTTCCAAATTTTTGAATATTGTTTTAACAAAATAAATATTAATTTTTGGCAGATGATATAAACCACTATTAAACAGGGTTATATATTTACTGAAACACTATTCTGTAATTCCCAGTGTTAAAGGTTTTGTCTCCATAAGATTAAATTATTTCATTTTAGGTAAAAAGGCTCATCAGAATATGATGTTGAATTAAACAGCAGAATAAAACTAGATGGAATGTCGTCTGCCCAGAAACTGTCATTTCTGCAGGCTGAGAGAAGGTGGCTGAGATTTCTTTCAGTTTATTTTGCTGTGAAAAAATTTCTTTCTTAACATATCAGCAAATGCAGATTATTTTCAAAGTGTGTTTTGCTTTTCATTCTCCTAAATTATATGTAGATTTTCACTTCACTTTTTTCACACGTGCACATATGTTGTCATTAATTTCAGACATAATAAGAGCGAATAGGAAAAAAAAAAGAAAAAAAAAGAAAAAGAATAGGAAAAAAAAAGGGTTTTTTCTCTGCTAGAAATCCATGTCAAGTTTGAATTTCCCAATTTACTCAGGAATTTTGGTCTTCCATCAAGCACATTACTGAGACCTCCTTAGACACAAGCTGTGGCTTAAAGGAGCTGTTTTATCCCCTGCTGCTGTTGCCCTGACTTCAGAAGCTCAGGCTGTTCTCTGCCTTTGTACAGAGCATGTCTGGGCTGTGAGCAGGAACTTGCTCTGACTCTGAACCCCCTGGTCTACATATAATCTCAGTTGCATTGATTGGGGAAACGGTGTCTGTGTGATTTAAAAGAAAATTTTAGGAACAGCAGTTTGACAGCTCAGTCGTGGCCTGTTTAAAGAGGAGAAGAAAGTGCAGTGACACTATTTGGCATTTCAGTGTTTCCAGCATTGCACTGTGGGCTGTTGACAGCCTGTGGTGCCTTTAATAACCCAGTGGTCCCAATTCCCAAGCTGGTATAAATCTATTGGCTTCCCAGATGTTTCCAAAGATCCTCCAAAAGGGATCTTAGGAAACAAGCTCACCCAAGATATGTGGTAATACAGTGGTAATATTTGGCCTGGAAAAGTTGCACAAACCACTCAGCCTCGGCTGGAACAAACCAGAAGTGTGCCATGGTCTGGTAGGTGGGATAGTCCTCTACAGATCCTGCAGTAAAATATCACAGATCTGCAAAATATTCACAGCTGAGGACTCAGGGGTCCTGTTCTCTTCCAACACAGAGCAGGCACCTTTTTATTACGTAGCAGAGCACTATCAAATCCTCCGATGAGCTCCCTGTGTTTTCCTGGCTTTCGCCAGCTCCGCGTGCAGTGTCAATCCCTGCCTGCAGCACTGAGCCCTGCTCTGGGCCTAGAGAACACTGAGAATCTCAGCCACATCTGTGCAGCTCCAGGTATTCTCACAGCCTAAATATGTCTGATATTCATCTGATTTTAGCAGTGTGTTTGCTCCCATTATGATATGTTTCATGTATTCTTTCCCTCTGAACTGTGAGATGCCATTTCAGTCTCCAGACACTGTAAACACGAGGAAGATTTACCTGGCAGGAAAGGGGGTGTGAAAAACAGACACAACCAGCCAGAAAATAAACTTGTTTGCCCAGCCACTGCTTATGATGTTTTACTTTTTTTACCTTATTTGCAATTAGTTAAGAATATATAAAATTGTATTGCATGTGAAAGCGAAAAAAGAAGTGCTGAAATCAGACTGTAGGTGCTATCAAGTAGCATGGTGTGATTCTTGGGTGTCCTGTGCAGGGCCAGGATTGGACTCAAAGATCCTTTGGATCCCTTCCAGCTCAGGATATTCCATGATTTTGTGTTTAAAAATATCAATCCCTGTGGTCCCCAGGACTATAATACTGGCTGTTAATCCTCAGGAATGGCTGGCACAGTGTGTTGATTAGAGTGTAATAGTTTAATTATCTCTCAGTGTTAGGAGTTCATGTTGTAGTTTCACAGATCATGAAATGTGTCTGTTAAAGATATGGGCACATTATCTTCCCTTTTTTTTATGCAGCAGCCACTCTGTGACCACGCTCCTTTTATCTCTGTCTCTACCTGTATTACAGAGCTCATTAACAGGATCACACAGGGCATAGACGTAGTCAAAGATGGTGTTTATTACAGGCAGAAAAAGAAACATTTTCTTATTGGAAATGCTGTTGCATTGCAAGTTGAGCAGTGTGAAGCCTCCTTATCTCTTCTAAACACTGTATGTGATGAGTTGTTGGCTCTGGAGCTTAGTGCCATGGTGCAGAGGACAGCAAAGGGACAGTGTTCCTTAAATAAGTGACAACTGCAGTGGGAGAGCTGAAAAGGCAACCTCTGAGTCTATTGACTCCTCAGGCAGCTGCGTTTGTTTGGGCTTCATGGAGCTCATTTTAAATAGCTATACCAGTGACTCAGAGGACCCGCAAGGAAATGAGAAGTTAGTGATTAAAACAGGTATCAGGAGTGTGGCTTTGGGATCTAATCCTCCCAAGGTGTCAGAGTATGTGTATATGTATATATATATATATATGTATATATATATATATATGTATATATATACAAACACATATATATACCCTCACTGCTCTGAATTTAGTAGAACTTGTCTCATTTTTACAAACTGTAGATCTGTGCTTTACCAAATGACATACTTTGTATCAGCTCAGTTAAGCTTATTTCCCATTAATTTATTTAACTACCAGGGTTTTTTTTTTAAATTTTTAAACCCTTAGGCTCGGGACGTTTTGCCAAACCAAGGGGGCTGTGGTTCCTTTAGGCAAGTCAGACATAACCCTTTCTTACCTCTTCTGTGCAAACCCTGAAGGGAATTGAGGACTGGGAAGTGCAGTGTGAGGACACAGAGACTGGTCAGGTTGAATGGGGCTCTAAAGAACCTCATCTCGTGGAAGGTGTCTGCTCATCACAGTGAGGGTTGGACTCTATGGCCCAGAAAGGTCCCTTCCAACCCAACCTATTCTATAATTCTGTGAAAGGCATAAATGCCAATTGGGAAGGGGAAAACAGGGAACTGGTTTTCCTCAAACTGTACTAGGATTCACAGAGATGCTCGTCTAATAATGTAGAATTTATTAAATTGTCCTATTAATTCCAATTGTTAAGCCATACACCTAGGAACAGATACTCTTGTTAGACAGAGGATAAAAACCAACTAAGGCAAAATTAAGGAATGGAAAAAGCAAAAGGCAAAAGGTGCAAATACTTGATAAAATAAAGAAACAGTTCCTTCTCTCAGTCCCTAAATTGTACCCAGGGACAGCAGAGGGGCAACAGTGCACTCCTCAAGGGGACAACAACTCATATCCAAAGAGGAGAAAATGAACAACACATTTCCAAAGAACTCCAATGAACTCCCTGACGAATTATTAAAACCACTTTATTAAATATAAAACCTTCATCTTTGGCCCTTGCCTTTCGTTTTTTACCTTCCAGAAGACTTTTTGTCTTCTTATGAGTCTTCATCCATCACAGAAAGTACTGTGCCAAAGTGGGACTCTTCTAGTCCATCACTGCCCTGTGTCCCTCAAGATGTGGTCAAGGGCCACTATAACTTATTTATGTTCTTCTCCACCTATAAATAAGAAAATATTTTTGCCTGCTTTGTGTAAAAATGTTGTTAAAATGCTAAGCTAAAGGTAAAATCAAAAGACTTATGAACAACGACAGTAATGGAGGATCCTTTGATGGGAGCTGACGTTTTCCATAATCAACCCTCTCCCACGAGCAACCTACAATTACAGCAGTGTTAAATATTATGATTATTTTAGTTTGAAGGGGGAGGCTCCTTCAGGCAGTTGGATCATTGCTTTCACGTAGTCTGCTGAAGTGTAGACTACCCAAAAGGAGCATCTGGCACGGTGGAAGCCAAACTGGGGGATGAATGACTGCACTGCAGGAACAAGCTGAAGGCAAAAAATGGATTGTGAAGGGTGGGAGGAGAGCAGGAGGCAGGAGGGCAGACAGGGAAAGGGACTGATACATGGAAACAAGAAAGAGAAGGGATAAACATGTGCAGTCGAGTGTGCTGCCAATTCTCACATCTTTTCCCCAGTAATTGGAGCCCTTTTAATGGAAGGTTCAGAAGTTATAAATCAACTTGCAAATTATCCTACTTATGGAAATAGACTCACTGATTAATAAACTTCTGTTAATAAGATTCTGTCTATGTAACTTATGTGGACTGAGCTACCAGAACAAATCACAAGGCAGAGCATGTTCACAGGAACAGTGACCTTGTGATTGAAGAGCTCCTTTTCACCACTTTAGAGGAAAAAGAAGTTATGGGGGCATTGTGGAAGTTTCATAAAATTTTGAAGTATCATAAAATGCCTTGAAAGGCTCAATTTTAATTGTAAATACTTTTGAAAGTTTGATTTAATGGCTTGTCTCAGGTGAAATAACGTGTCTGTAAGAGAAATGGACTGTAAAATCACATTTGTTTACATTTCCTAAATATTGAAATATACTTCTTTTGGGACAGTTTCCGATCTCCTTTAAATGGGTCAATATATACATGGATAAATTAAACGAGCATTGACTTTCAGATCTGAGATCTGAAGGTAAGAAACTCCATTTCTTACTTAATCTTAATATTATCCAGGTGGAGAAATAAGGACAGTGCTCATATTTGCTTTAATACTAATTTTAAAATTATATGAATATTGACTTTTGCTGGCTTTATTCTAATATCACCAATAAAACCGTAGTCACCTTTCTACTTTGAAAGAGGTAAAATGTTCAATTTTGAAATTTCAAAAGATCAAGTTTATAAAAATCAGTTCAAGCAAAAGCAACTTGTGCAAAAATTGATGATTTGATTATTGATTATTTTTCCCAGATGAATTCAAACTATTTATGAAGAGGCTGCCCATGAACTACTTCCTGAACACATCTGCTGTCATGCACTTGTGGACAATGGATTCTAATTTCCAACGTCGCTACGAGCAGCTGGAGAACAGCATGAGGCAGCTGTTCCTCAAGGCCCAGAGAACGGTGCACAAGCTCTTTGGCCTCAGCAAGAGGTGTCACAAACAGCCTCTCATCCGCATGCCGAGGCAGAGGTAAGGAAACCCATGGAATCCTGAGAAATCCCAGCTGCCGTGCTGGCACTAAAACCTCCTCGAGGGCCTGGATGTGGGAATGGTACAGGGACAGTGTCCAGTCCTTGCTGGTAGGAGCTGAACAAGCCCTGCTTTTAATATCACTCCCTTCGTGTTTGTCTAAATACAATGGGAAAGGCCAGGATAAATCCTGATTTTTTTTATGACTGTGGGGCAACTCAGAAAGGATGGGAGTGCCCAGATCCATCCCAGCTGGTCCCCCTGTTTTACAGAGCCTTGTTTTCTGTGGAACTGGGCCGGGTGTGACGGTGCCAAATGCTCGTCCCCCCAACACTGAGCACCTGCTGTAGGGGGAGCACGGCCATTCTGAGACCTTTGGGGGTCTTTCTACAGGACACACCTCACACAACTGATTCCTTGTCTCCTTTGCCACATATGAACTAGATTTTGAAAGGGAAGAAAGCAGAAGTGTTTCAGCCCTTCCTAGAAACAGAGCTTCTGAAAGGCAGCTAGTCAAACCTACAGTAGCAGGGAGTGGGGATGGCTGATTGCTGTTGAGATTAGTGCAATGACACAATTGGAAATCTGAAATGAATGAGCTTTTAAGGACATTGTTCTTCTGAGCACAGGCATTGTGGGACAGTCCAGGGACTCGTGCATTTAGCACATCTCTCCATTGATTTCAAAAGAACTGAACTTAGGTTCAGTGTTGCAGAACTGCCAGGGAGACTTTACACTCCCCTGCTTTCAGCTTTGCTGCTGCTGGCTCAGGATCCACCAATTCCTCTTTGCCTTCTCGTGGCCCTTCCCCTTTCAGGAGACAGTTGTGGCTCTCATGCTCCCCCTGTTCCACATGTTGTGCTTTGTGCTGTTGAAACAAAAAATGCATTTTTCACTTGTGGGGTAATTTCATAATGAGAAAACATTATGTTAAGATAGGTTGTATAGTCACTGCTGTACTTCACTACCTTCTCCTATGTGTCTTGGGCATGACCTGGATGAATGTTCTGCTAAAGAGGTGGTTCACCATGAACAGCTTCAGCAGGAACCCAGAGCTTTTCAAAACATAAGAAACAACCCAGCCTAAGTATTTTTTTCTCACTAAAATTAATATAATATATTTAAAACGCTTTTAAATAATCAGGTCTTCCAAAATAAGATCTATAAGGTTTTGAGACAATCTTTTGTTGCTATTGATAATGGCAGTGATAAAGATGAACTGATGGATATGAAGCAAAGATCAGTTGCAAGGATTAATCAAAACACAGTTTTCTTGTTACAGAAAGGATTTAAAAAAATATGCAGACCTTGTGAGTTGAGAGTTTATCTTTTAACATAAAGATGTGGCACTATACCAAAAAGATATGGGCAGGCTGGAGAGGGTCCAGAGAAGGGTCACAAAGGTGATCCAAGGACAGGAAGCTGCCATGTGAGGAAAGACTGAGACCTGGGTTTGTTCAGCCTTGAGAAAAGACCTTAACACCATATTCCAGTCTTGACAGAATGGCTACAAAAACGGTGGAGACTCCCTTTCTACGAGGAGTCACAGGGAAAAGAGGAGGGGGAATGGGTACAAGTTACTGCTGGGGAAATCCTGACCCAAGAGGGAAATGTTTCCCAGTGAGAGCAGTCAGCCCCTGGAACAATATCCCCATGGAAGTGGTGAATTCCCCAGTGCTGGACACGTTCAAGGTGCAGCTGGACTGGGTCCTGGGCCATCTTTTCCAGACCACGCTTTTGCCAAAAAAGGTTGCACCGAATGATCCCTGGGATCCCTTCCAACCTGGCATTCCACGATTCTGTGACAATAAATTTTACTAGCATTGGGTTTGCCTGTTTCACAGGGAGTTGCACCAAACTTGCATACCGATTTGTTTTTGAAATGCATCTCTGGCTTAGAAACACCACCACTAACTTTAAAGTGAATTATGTCTCTTTTTAGTGACTACCCTAAATTTCTAGTCAGCACAGAGGGAGATTGGATGTATGATGGAATGATGCTCAACAGATGACTCAAAGATCAGTGTTAAAGGCAGGCTGGGAATGTTTAGCCAGTGGGATGTTTTTGCTAAAAAGGAGTGCTTTCAAAGGCTGGATTCCATCTGACTGTCTGGGAAAATTGCCTTCTGACATCCAGGCATCTTTGGCTGATAAGAGGAGCTTTAAACTGAGAATCAAGGGGAAAAGGTCAAAAGAAACTGGTTTAATGTCTAAACCTGGTTAAAAACCCCTCTGATAGGCCAAGATAAAGAGTGGCTAAAGGAATATCAGTGGTGAAAGGACCAACAGTGAGGAGAAAGAAAACACAGGTATTGACAGAATAGTTTTCAGCTACTGCTCGTGATGAGAAGATACCTCACCCGAAGAAGGTACTGAATTTTTTGATAGCTGTTAACAGGTGAGCAGGCAGATGGATGGCAGGGAATGCAGTGGAGAAGGAATTCCTGAGTCATGCCATGGAGAATCATTGCTCAGGCTGGAAAATCAAACATTGCAGCAGACAGGGGGTGGAACAAGAGAACCAATCCACAGGACTAAATTTTTCTGTGTTAAGGGAAGACAGAAATAAAAGTGAAAAACGCAGCTTCATGATCTTCCAGCCCAAGCCAGTCTATGATTCTAGGATTCTATGTGCCACGGATAATCCGGGCTTCAAAGAAACAAGAAGGAGAATTGGAACAAAATGTCATTTTTCCAAGGCCTTCTAAACAACAGTGTGTGGGCTCTGCTACTGATTGTGAATTTTATCATGGAAAGAGAAATTAGACAGCGTTAATGAAGATATAAATACTATTTTAAATTGCATTTTTGGGCACTTGTCTTTTCAGATACAGATTAAACAGGCAGTGTTTCAGTTTTTAATAAAGGTCATGGTGCTGGCAGGGAGCAAAAACACCTCTGCTAATGTTTAATTTTACACCATATTTCATGGGTCAATAGAAGATACATACAAAGAATTTCTAAAGGAATATGTTGAAAGTGAGAGCTGGTTTTTCTCTGTCACAAAACTGGGAGGGATGTCCTAAAGGTGTAATGTAATTCATGAAAACTTTCTCTGAGAATTGGGTTTTATAAAGATCTGTGTAGTTTGCCAGAAATCATCTGGTCACGCTTGGAGGAGCTCCTACAGTCAAGGTTATCATTAATTACTGAAAGTACTCATCTCTTTTCTCTGGCCACAAAACGTTTTTATTGAACATGAAACAAATTGTTGCCTGATTGTTTTTAAATGGGACTTAATTAATGAGTTAGACAGAACTTCTCGCAACTTATTTCATGTTTCCTGAATTCCAGGCCACTTAGTAATCATAAGACTAAATTGCATTAATATTTTAATTTTCTAATCCTGAAACCAGAATACCATTGAATCCTCTCTAATGTCATTGTTCATAGCAAAGAAGACTCAATTAACTTGCAGCTTAAAGAAACTACATTCCCATGTCTCCTTTTTGGACACAGTTTATATTCTTCAGCTGGAATAAAGAATAAGTAGTTTTCTTTCAGTTTCCACTCATGATCAGAACAATTTCCTACAGCACTTTTGTGTTCAGTGGGGATAGGAATAGGATTAATATTTTAATTTTATTCTGTTCACTGCAAATATTTTCAAGTTCCAGATGTTCTGCCCAGCTTTTAAGCTTGCTTTCATTAACATGAAACAGAGGATTCTGCCTTTTCCTGAAAGTCAAATAATGCCAAGATACATCAAAAGTCCGTAAATTTCCCTTATAAACCATTATGACACTGCTGAATGTAACTGAAAATTCACCTGGATTAATCAATCTCTTTCTGTAATCAGTGGAGTATTTACTGGTTGTACAAAAAATACCAACTGAAAATTCAAAACCACCAAGGAGCAGAGAAATTGCTATGTAGGTGATCTCTTCCCATGTTGTGTGTAGGATGGAATGATAAAACATTCCATTTTAAGTGATGAACAGAAAAATAAGGCTAAAAAAACCACACTCTGAAGAAGGAACTTGCTCTGTGAGCTTCTGCCCCCAGGAACTTGAGGCTCTGCTGTTTCAAGAGGCTCAAGTGATTATTATGGGTATGTTCTCATTGCAGTGACACAGCAGCCTTTCAAACTTGCAGCATCGTTGTGTTTTCTTGGGCAGAGGCCAGTGCCTGCAGCAGTGGTTACTCCATGGATGGCCAGCTCTGTGCAGGAGGGTTGTGGGAACACAGCACGATACATCTGGCTTGGCAGGAATCAGTAGGTGCTGGAAAAGGTGGATAGGAGTGGAGATGAAACAGTGCTGGAACAACCTCTTTTGGTCGGCAGGAATGAAGCTGAGGTGTAAAATCATGTGTCTGCCCTGAGTTCATGACATGTATTTCTGTGTTAGGACCCTTGTAAGGAACAATTGTTCATTTTGGGAAGGAATTGGCATATGGCATCTGTTGTCAAGTGCATCTTGGACTCACCCAGTCATTAAGTTAGTCCCAGCTCTGGATTCCAAGAGCATCTTTTTTAAGTGAGGCCAGAAGGTGACATCCTGATGCTTTGCTGCCTGTAAAGGGCAGGTTTCCTCGGTTTGGGTTGAGTGTTGTGGCTCCCCTGCACTGAGGGGGGACATGTGTGAGTGGGTAATCTTGTGTTAACATCACCTCCAGGTCGAACCTTTCCGTTTTTCAAAGACGAGGGAAGTGGAGGGAATAAGGGAATGCCGATGTTCTCCATAGGGATGTCAGCACAGGACACTCTCTCACTCATGGCAGTGGGAAGAGGTGACCAGCAGAGTAGTGCTTGTACATTTGTCACTGTGTTATGGGCGGGGAAAGCAGGTTTTCTTTGTGTTCTGGTTCACACCACAGGAAGGTTTAGTTTAAAATGCAATAACTGTGTGTTGAGAAGCTGAAAATCCCAGGAAGAGAAGATCTGAGGCTACCCTTGAGCTGCTGTCAGTGAAGCAGAGCTGGGGGTGTGCTGGTACTCACATCAACCCAAATTGTGGAACCAAGGTGTTGTGGTTTTAAGTAGCCAGAGTTTTTTATTAGCTGGGGGGGGCTAGGAGAGAGGCTTCTTTAAGAAGCTGCTAGAGTTTTTCTCTGCTCTAAGCTAGCCAAGGTCAGGCAACAACGCCTCTGTGATAACATATTTAAGAAGGAGTAGAGAAAAAAAGCTGGGCAGAACATCATGGCGGCTTAAGAGACAGGAGGGTGGGAAGTTTGATTAACACCAAGGTCAGAGAGAGGAGAAAGAGAAGATGCCTTAAACACTGGAATAGGGCCCCAGGAAAACTGTGGGGGATCATAGGAGCAAGGATTCGTATGCACACACGTGGAAAGATTGGAAGATTTCTATGCGGAGCAGAAGTGCTGGAGGAGAGAGACTGTGACCCTGTGGGACATTTGCTGGAGCAGAGGGGCCTGATAGTCTTGTGGGCCGTGGGAAGAAGAGCCCCACACTGGAGCAGCAGAGCAGCATTTCTTGGGAGGACTGGTGGCCTGGAAGAACCCACATTGAAGCAGCCGAGCAGCATCTGAATGGCTGCACCTATGGTAAAGTGACTTACGTGACAACGATACCTGAAAAACTGTTGTTAGTAACAAATCCACTAAGAAGCAGTTTGTAACAGACTGTTTCCGTGGAGAAGACCCCACGAGGAAAGCTGGGGTGGGACTCTCTGACTCTTCTGAACAGCAGCAAAGAAAATCTCTGATTGTAACCCCCCCCCACACACACACACCTGCCTTCCCGAGCTGTTGGGGGAAGGTGAAGGATCTTAAAAGGGAGGGGTGGGGGAAGAAAGGTGTCTGTGACAACTATCAAACTTCCCACTCTTAAATCTTAAGCTCTGATTTTAGTAGTAGTAGTCATAGTTAATACTTAACATTCTGAGTTAGAGCCTGTTTTGCTTGTGTGAAGTAGTTAATAAACAGTTGCTTGTAATCCTTATAACAAAAGTCAAGGGGTTTTTTCCCTTCTCTGAGAAATTTTAGATCTATGTGTGGGCTCTCGGCTTTTAGCCAGAGTCAAACCATGACACAAGGTGAGCAAAATGGAATCTCTACCCCTGAGAGCATAAAACAAATACAAACTCTCTTGGTGGAGAATTTTCACTTTTCCAAATATTTTTCAAGAGAGACAGCAATGATTTCCTCTGGTTTGGTGTAATATCCAAACACTACTAAAAGACATTGAAGATAGGGAAGCTTTCATTTCTTGCTTCAAAAGTGCAAGTTTAGCATTTGATTTCCTTCTCTTCTGTGTCATTCAAATGGGTTCCTTGACCAATGTGAGCCATTTGAGTGAGTGCACTCAGTGCAGTCCACTGCTCTATGTATGAACCTCCTCTTTAAATCACTTTATAATGAGAAAACATCACTTGGGGCCAAATTTAATCAGCACAACCTGTGATTTAATAGACATAAACAAAAATATTAAAACGAGAAATGTAATGTAAATATAAAAATAAGTCAGTGGGAAAAAAAATTGCATCTTCCTTGCATAATAATGAAATGGAAACCTGCTGCAGCAAACTGTAAATAAAGATTATGAAAATCTTAAGTAAATAAGAATTTCAATCTTAAAAGACCAAGGTATGACGTGCACACTAAAGCATGGAGTCTTGAATAAAATGTTAGTATTGGAATTTTTGAAAAGACTAGATATTTAGTGCAGCCAGTTTTTAGCAGGATTTTATTCTGGTAACAGAAGCTGAAGACAAAACTCCTTAATGACTTAAAAAAATAATAAAAAAATATTTTAATACACAAAAATCCCTATTTCTGAAAGGAAAGTCATTCTTGGCAGCCTTCTGTTTGAAGCATGTCCTTATCTCCATAAAGGTTATTTTTGTTAAGAAACACACTGAAGCTGATGTAGACTTAGAAGGAGTTCATCACTAGGGGCAGTGAACTGCTACATCAAACAGAAGAGATTCAGAAAGAATTCTGCTTTTTTAAAACAGATTTTTTTCTGGAATTTCCCACAGAATCCACCACAGGCAGCTCTGAAAGGAGGAAGAGCCATGAATTTGCATTTTTCTCCTTTAGTTTTGAAGCAGAAAATTCACATGCCCTAGAAGCACAACAGGGCCTGAACACTCTAAATCAGAGAAGGGACTTGTGTCTTAGGCTTCTCTCCAGTCCATATGCAAACCAACAGATTTGAAACAGATGAATTTGTTGCAGTATCTGTAACACAGTCCAGCAGAACACTGAGGACCTGAAACCTGTTTCCTTCCGAATGCTGCAGAATGAAATACATAAACCCCCAAAAGGATAGTGCAGATTAGTCCCATTCCCTCAGGATGGAACACAGGATTAGTTCCTTACATCCCAAAGTTGGTTATCAGCTGCCTTAGATTGCTTTGCTATAAATGATTCACAGGCACAAAATTACTAAGGAATAAAACCTTCCACCAAGGAAGACAAAGAGTTCCAGGCACAAAAGTTTCACAGTGCATCACACAGAGACTTTTCTTCTCAAAGCACATTTGTGGCATTGGATGTAAGGGAAAAAACTCTAATTATCCGTCACTTAACAGGCTGCTGGATTGAGGGTGAGCAGTGAGCCTGAATGAAAATTGAGTTATGGAAAGCAGTGTAAGACAGCAAAAGCTCCTCTGAATGGGCTGGGTCTAATGTGTAGGATGCTTCTAAACAAGAGGTGCTAAATAAACAATATTATGACTGATTTTAGAACATCTTTTGATAGAGTGCAAAGGATCATTGAGATGTTTCTAAACACAATTAATTCCAAGAAAGAACAAAGAAATAACAGTAACAATAGTAATACTGATTATGCAATTAAATACTGATAATTATATTATTACTTGTAAAATATATAGATATATGTATATTAATGAGGAAGATGATGATAAAAATAAGAAAAGATTTTTTTTTATCCGCTCCAATTAAGATATTGCATTTGGCAGTTAAAAAGGGATTTACGAGTTTCAATGTAAGGAATGCCCCTCTAGTGGAAAGTTGGATTTGATCTGATGCACCAGGTGTACATCTGAGTCATATGCCACAGAAAAGGAAGGTGATAAGTGTGTGAGATAAAATGAAGGTCAGTTTGGCATAGGTTGCTCTACTAGCCTGAATAATAAGTCAGCAGCTGTTCTCAAAGGAAATAAAATGATCCTCTTGGAGGTGATACCTTTAATTGGATTGGGGATTAGAGTTATTTCAAACTAACGTGACATACATAAAAATATGATCTAGAGCCCTTCAAATACCAGGTCTGATAACAATGAGAAGCCAAGATAAACTCCTGTGGATGTGTGTGTTTTCACACGTAGACTCAGAGCTGAGAGTGCACAGGGCAGCCTGCTCTTGGCATCCTCCTTGGAGGACACTTCCTCTCAAGGAGATTGCTTTTAGCCATGCTGCAGCACTTTATTACACACTCATCGAGGCTGTTCTTGACCACCTGCTACATAGGAATATTTTTCCAGCCTCCCCACAACTCCACTTTTTTTTTTTTTAATATTTTTGATGAATAGCAGCATTAAAATGAACTAATTTTAGCAGATCAGAAAGTGCTGTGAAATGAGTGCAGTTTATATTAATACAGGGCAGGAGTATTCCTGCTTCCATGCTCTGGAAAAACCACGTGTAGTAAAGTCACATTTCCATACCAATGGTTTGTCCTTTCAAACTTTAAACTACTTCCCAGTGCAGCTGTCCCCTGAGAGCAGTGGGAGTTCACATTTTGTCACACGATGTTAGAGAAGGAAAATCACGTTAGTGGAAATCATCTGACAAGAAAGGAGTTCTACCGATATAATATGCTGTGATTTGATATTAATTTAATGCTTCAAGGTATTGTAATACACCTTGTTCTGAGACTTGCAATGCTAAAATATGATTCCTGAATCACTAATCACTGCTGCAGTGGCAAACAGTGTTTGAAGTAAAAGAGCAAAACATTGGCACAAGAGATGTGACTTGTCTTGTCCATGCATTGTATATTCCTGTTGGATATTCAGGCAACACTTTGAAGGAGACAGTTTTTAAAATTGCAACAGCAGGACACGACTCCAGGAAATCATGGCATGACTTTCTCGTGGGGTCATTTCTAAGAGTAACAGAAATCATATGTTCTGTGACAACATGAATTTCCTTTATACAGTCCGGTTTTGAGAAGTGGCAGTTTGGGCTCAGTTTCCCCTTCTCCCTCATGAAACAGTATCTACAATATCCATTTATTTCATATCTGCTATCACCATAACTAATTTGCTACCACTGCAAATTGTCTGTGTCCCAATGTCCAAACTTTCTTTTATTCCCCACCCCCCCCAACAAATGTTGTAATTCAGTTCGTCCTATCAGTATTGGAGTCTGAAAATTTGAAGAAAATTAGACACAAGGAGCTTAAAATAACATTTCATTTTATAGACTGTGGTATTAAAAAGAAAAAAAAAAGGCATGGGTTAAGGAAAAGCTGCCACAGAATGTTGGCTCTAAAGTACATTTAATCCCCAGTGTAGATCCACAGTACTGATGATCTTGCTTTTGGCCTTTCAGCTTTTACTGTGACCAAGCTGCTGTAAAGGACTTTCCCTCAGGCCAAATTTAAAGATATCTTAATCACCTATCCACATGAATCACTTGCAGAGACAACTTCAGAGGCAGCACTGCGGTGACTCACAAGGCTTGGAAGTCTACATTTGGGAATTATGACTTGACGTGTGGATAGATCCTGGCACACGTTTGTGGCCTTGGCAGCTGCTCTCTGCTCCTGGCCTGGTGACCATCTCTCTTGGCAGTGGTGACTAGTGCCACGAAGGCCAGGAGCCTGTGCAGATGCCACCTCTGACACCCTGACAGTGGCACCACAACCGCAGCTGGAGGCCAGGCCAGGACACCACAGGGAGATGCTGGATCTTGGCTACCCCCAAGTGCAGAAAGTTGCAGTATTTTCCAGGCTTCACCTGTATAATAACACTGTATTTCAACAGACAGATTCTAAAATGCACCCTAAGGGCACATCTTTTCTCATCTCTGAGTTATTAAATGAGCCATTCCTAACTAAGGAAGGCTTTGTCTGCAGCACGAGGGACCCCGGGTGGAGCCCCCAGGACACCTCAGCCCGTGCCCAGCACGGTCCCCCAGGCCCTGTGCCACCCTCCTGCTGCCCTTGTGCCCTGCAGGTGACACAGTGTCCGTGCTGCCTCCTCCCTGGGGAGGGGGTTCCTGCAAGGCCTGGAAAGCTTTGCCACAAGCACGGAGGGAAAGGGGAGGTGAAGGTCGGGGGGGTGTCCTGGGATGTGTTGTCCTGCACATCTGGATCCAGGCAAAGCCTTTCATCTCTCCGATGCCTCTCCTTGACAGTGAGGGCTCTGCTTGTCAGGTCCTGTCTGTCAGCACTCTGAAAACAGGGTTTGCAGGCTCACGATCAGAAAAAAATCTCAATTAAACCAATCTCAGAACTGTGCAATGACACAGAAATGGACAGAGACAAGCCATTGTCTGGTATTTCTCACCTGGCTTAAGTCATATGCAATTTAGTTTATTACATTTTTCAAAAGGTGAGATACCAGCTCCTCAAGGGGACATCAGAAGTGATTCATAAAAAATTATAATAAAAATTATATTGGGACTTTCCTAATTTGTTATTGTACAAAAGGCATTGGCCTACATTTAGCAAATTTCCCCCAGATATTTCTTGATGTTTTTATTCTTTTGGAGAAGTGCCACTGAATATAAATATAAAAATATATTAAGATATATAAATGCAGAAATACATAAGTATAATATATTAACATTTAAAAAAAGGATAATGTCCTTTAAAATCCCCTCAATTTTAAAGTCTTTTTTTAGTCAGGAAAGAGGAAAACTTAAGGCTGAAAGAATGTAAATGCAGTTTTATTGCACCAAAAAGTGAAGGAGATCAGGGCCTTAAAACAACATTTGAAATGAAAGCAAGATTGCCTTGCTATCAACCTTCCTTTTTTCACATTCACACCCTGACCAGCATTTTGGAGTTAAACAGTTGTCTCCATGTCCTACAACTGCAGAAGGACCAAATGGCAGGAAGGTTTTTCCCCACAGGAAGGTGTCAGAATTCCTGTGAGGAACTCACAGAAATCACACCCTGGGGTCCCATGGGATCTATCCCGTGTGGCTGGAAGGCAAGTGTTCATTCAGACCATATGATCTGAATATGATCCCCCTCTCTTTGGACTCTGGGAGATGTCAAGGAGATACAATCAGTCCAATAGTTTAAAATGGATGACCACAGGTTATTAAAAAAACCCTCAAGTAGCAGATGATACAGCACAGCTGCAGAAGGAGTTAATTCCTATTAATTTCTAAGGAATTTATCCTGATCAGAATATTATCAGTTTTCTAGAAGCCCATCTATGAAATGACAGATGGCGATAAGTATAAAATAAAGGACATATATTGCAAGGAGTTGAAGTAATAAAATTTGTTGGCACTCCAGGCAAAAGGTGACATTTGTTAATTGTCTAACATATATTTTAGTATCTTTAATGATTGACTTCTCTCAATTGTCAAGATATTAAAGCAAGAGGATGACTCAAACCAAACTAAAACCTTCTCTGAATTCTACCCAGAATCACCGTCTCTTTGTTTACTTTGCAATAATAAATTATTTGTTTAAAACTCAAGAAATTACAAATGTAATTACAACCTCTATGGAAAGGAAAGCTTTTTCTCCCCATTGTGAAGCTGCTGCCGTAGTTATCACAAAATTTATTTTCTCCAGGTTTTTGTTGTAAAAGACAGCCAAAATTTTTGAATATTTTTTTTATTTTCCTATTTGGCTTTTTAGTCATTCAGATTCTTAGATAATTAGTTCCTGTCCTACCCATCTGATAGGAATAACTTCAGTATGCCTTCAAACCTCTCCTGTTACATAAAAGTGCAGCAAACATCAGGATTTGTTGCATTAATTAAAATTAATGTATAAGTCTGTTTTAAAAAAAAGAAGTTTGAAATGCGATTAAGTTTTTGAAATGCATTTCATTCTAAAAAGCAATTAGAAATCTTTCTTAACATTGCATAAATTCTGTTCATTATATTTCCAAAGGCTCTCTTTTCTTATTTTAAACAGTGATATTTCCAACAGAATCCAAAATCAGAATCATTCTCTTAAACTTTTATTAGTTTGTTGTGTTTTTTTTTTTAATCTTCTGAATTTAAGAAGCTGCCCCTTGATAATTAAAATGAAATCCTAACCAGCTCTTTAATTGACCTGAGAAGAACCCAAAGGCATCGTGCCCTTGAAACCGTGTATCTATTCCTCCACAGATTTTTGAACAAAGCTGCCTTAATTTCGGCAAAAAGCAGGCCCAGTAAGTGATGATTTTTGTAATGTGAGCTGATGGCTCACCATCTGTGCAGGTTGTTTCAGCAGGGCAGTATCTGCAGCAAGCACTCCTGGGCTGGAGCACTCCTGGGGGGTGGCTAAGAGGGGTAGAAATAAATAAATGAAATAAATAAATAGAAATATCCCTGAGACAGTTGGCAGAAGTCCCTGCCCCCAGCTCTGAGCACACAGCCCCGACAGCAGCAGCCTTTCTGTTCAGCAGTTCAGCCCTCAGCACCTCACAAAACACTTGAGCAGCACTTTCTGTCTTGCTGAGTCCAGCCCAGGGTTTAATGAGTCTTGCCACTGGTAGGAGGTTGTTCAGCATTAAGTGATTTTTTATTTCTTGTGCTGACCATCTGCTGCATATTCTGACTACTCATCTATGTGCATCCACATTTGGGTATAACATCCACTGCAAATGTTTCACTCGTGGATTAAGAGACCAGCAAAAGTTCATAGAAGCCTCAGAATCCTCAGCTTTGAATGACAGAAGTAGAGAAACAGGTTTCCATCTCTGAATATTGAAAAGGAAGTCTATACAGAATAACTGCATCTGGGCTTCCAAGTGGTGCTGCAACTTTGGGTTGGATTGGCTTCAAAGACAAAAATAGACCCTCTGTCCATGAAAGGCAGAATTCCTCTGCACTGAACAGATCAGTGTCCTGACACTGAGGAGTGAAGCTTTATAAAGGAGTTTCTGCAGGAGGCACCTGTGAATCTTGGCAAATAATGACTCCAGAGCCTGTTTCTTCTTCTTTTTTTTTTTTTTTTGGCTGAATAGCAGACAGTCATCTGGTTATAGAGCTCTATAGACAAACCCAGATGAATGGCCATGCAGTTGTGAAATCCATGGCATTGCAAGTCTCACAGTCTATGGGATCACACATCTCTCACAGGCTTTCAGATCCAATTTACAAAAATAACCTCTTTCAATCTATTTCATCTTTGAAGTTTGAAAAGCATTCACTGCAATCTTGATACTTTGCCTGTGATGGTGAGAGTGAAATGGAACTGATATTCTGTTTCCGTCAAATTCACAACATTTTTATGTAATTCCTAGTTTAAATGTCTGCCCCTGATATTAAACATAACCAGAAACTCCTTGCAATGTTTGCAGATCATCACCCCTAATCATGGAGATAAAAAAATACAGCTCTGCAGACACAAAACCATATTCACATGTTTACAGGAATTTAATAAATGAAAATTAGGAGAGCAGAACTCTCTCTTCAACAAAATTGTGCAATTTTTCTTTGAAATTGTTAAGTGAAAACTTTGTGAGCACAAAAGTTAACATACACAGAAATTTGCCTCTTAAAAAAAAATTCCTAAATCCATTTCCAGGAATTTCATAAAACTGGTCTGATTGTGGTTTCTGCTTTTACACTCTGAGAAGCTTTGTTTTAGCAGGGTACATCACAGACTGATCCCTCTGAGTCACAGAACTCTCCACATTTTGGAAGAAAAGACTCTATTTCAAATCCTTTCCAAGCATCTGATCTTGATGGTTTGGTAGAAAATGGGAGTTTCCAGCTATCAGATAAAAAGTAGTAACTAGTTACAGCTGTTTCCTCTCTTCCTGACCTTATCATAGAATCATGGAATCACAGAATGGTTTGGGTTGGATAAAGCTCATCCAATTCCACCCCCTCCATGGGCAGAGACACCTCCCACTATCCCAGGTTGCTCCAACCTGGCCTTGGACACTTCCAGGGATCCAGGGGCAGCCACAGCTTCTCTGGGCACCCTGTGCCAGGGCCTCCCCACCCTCACAGGGAAAGATTTCTTCCCAATGTCTTATTTAATTCACATTCCTTTTTTAGGTCTGTTGCTTGATCACAATTCAAACCCAACATTCCCTCAACGTTTTCAGCTCTGGAACAGAAGTGAGCAGTTCCAACTATCTACTTTTTTGCCACCTTATGTCTGCAAGCTCCCACAAGCATTAATAAGACTTTCATTTCTTTACTGGCAATATCAGTCTAGCACAGATTCATTCTTTAAACCCCCAGTAATTTATCTCTTCTCCTCACACTGGGTTAGGTTTACCATGTACTATTATTTGTGCTCGGTACCCTCATGGGAAAATACAAATCCTAGATCAGTTCAGACCATCTGTAAAGGAACAGAGTTCTTGATCTATTTTTCTCATTTTTTCATGTGGTTAACACTTTACATTCAGGTCTGGAAACTGGCCCAGTGCTCAGGTTTCTTTTGCTTGCCTGGATTTCCAGGCTGTTCCGTGTATGTTGTTGACATCAGAAGGTGCTGAACTAACATTTCCACTGGAGGAAGGGAAAAGATTGAGTGCTTAATTTCTTGAGGAGATAGCTTTTAAAATGCAGTTAATGTGTGCAACTGCCAGTACTAAGGCACCTGAATGGCAGCAACACTTTGCATACCTTTAAGCTGTAAAGTAAAACTGAGTATGATTAATGGGATGGCTTTGCACATAACAGCACAGCTGGGGATTATGTTATTTTATATTCATCTTCCAAACTCCCATAAAAGTAGATTATTGTAGCAGAGCACTTGTGAATAGTTACATGATGACTGGAGCCTTAACAGCTCCCATGTTCTCACAAAAGGAAATACAGTGCAGAGAAACTGAGTTTTCCTCTGTGGAATTCACCCTTCAAGGAGGACAGGGAATATAAAAAGCTGGAAGGTTGTTTAGGGGATGTTGGGGTCGTCATAAAAATATTGGAAGACATGTAAATATTTGGCTAAGCATAGGAATACATGAACAGAATATNGGCCCCAGGGCAGAGCAGAGCAGGACAATCCCCTCCCTGGCCCAGTGCTGCTGTTCCTGCTGCCCCAGGACACGGATGTCCCTCCTGGCTGCCAGGGCACTGCTCACTCAGGGACAACTGCCCACGGACCAGCACCCCCAGGGCCCTTTCCAGCATCTCATTCCCAGTCTGTCCATATATCCGGGGTTGCCCCATCCCAGGGACAGAAGCCGGCACTTCCCCTTGTGGGAATTCCAATGGTTGCTGATTGCCCAGCCCCTGGATTTGTCACAGTCCTTTTGCTGAATTTCTGAGGACTCTGGAGGGGTGAAGGTTGTACCCGGGGCTGGGGGCACTGGTGCTCTAAGAACCAGCATTGCAGTTGTCACTGTTCTCCACAGTGAGGAGATGAGACACAAAGCCATGATGGGAGTGTGAAGAAGGTGCCTCTGGACTTTCAGGGCACATTTCTGAGCCTGGAGACATGTCCAAAGTGTCTGTGGGACTGGTAGCAACATCCGTGGTGGAACCTGAGTGACCCGAGCAGCAATGGAGAGGTTGTAGGTACAGAAGTTACACAGATAGAGAGGTTATTTATGTTAATAGAGAGATGAACAACTCTGCATAAAAGAGTATTTGACTTATGGTTTTCATTGCCCACTAATTGCAAGACAAAAATTTTGCAGCCACCTAAATTCTGCCGACAATCAGAACTGGAATTGCTGCCATGTGTCCTGTGAAAACTCATTCACGAAGGAAGTTCATTTAATGGACTGTTGGCATCAGCTGGGATATACCCACTGATGTCATGGCAGAAGAATAAGAGTCCTCCTTTATAATGCCTATCTAGATTAAATTGCTTTTTATAAAAATTCAAATTCTCCTTGATTCATAGCCTTTTTCTCAAGGCTCGTATTATTTATGACCAGCTGAGTCACATGAAGAGAAATTTCTCATTGCTTAAGTTCTTTGCCATTCCTTTTTATTGTTATTTGTGAGACAATACAAGTTTAACAATAAATAAATAAATATTAATACTTTAATTTAATTAATTTTAACTGTATCCACAGCTAAAAGGATTCAGGTTGATTTTGCAGCAGCAATTGTATGGACCTGCTCAACAATTTACTCTCAGTCTTGCAGATATCAAACACAAACAAGACAAAGTATGTTAACAATAAAAAATTTAAAAATGTCTAAATATACACAAATAAAATTTATTGAGCGTGATTAAAAAAATTATTTATAATAGAAGAATAATATTAAATCCACACTTCTGGACTCTATGTTCCTCAGTGTGTATATTAAGGACCAAACCAGCTACTAACCTGGGCTCAGATACTATGAATGATAAATAATGGAAATGCATATTAACTAATTGTAGTCCACAGTTAAAACGTATTATTTATGCTTTAAAAAAATATGTCAAAATAACAGTTGGGTTTGGGTAGGGTTTGTTTTTTTGTTTTTTTGTTTTTTTTTCAGGAATCTTTGTAATTTTTTGAGCTGTTGCGAAGAAAAATTATTAAAACAGAAAATAGTTCTGTAAGGGTTGAAACTAGTAAGTCCTGTTCCCTATTTAGCCTCTCATTGTTGAATTCCCTTGTGAATTTATGGAATATTTGGGCTCACACTGAAACTCCTTAGGTTCTCCATCCTATGGACTATCTTCTTGTTTTCATAACACATGGAGGAACTCAATGGTCTTGAGAATTCTGACCCTTTGCCAGATTTTGTAGGTATTTGCTGAACACTTCCAAAGCTTGTTGGCAGCAATAGTACAGGAGTGGTAGACAGCACTGATAGTCAATCCTGCTAAATAAGCTGATTTTCCTTCAGAATCCAAGTGGGAATGTGTGAAACATGAAAACAACACAAGTGGTTCCTTTCGAGTCCCTCACAAGAATACTTTTGGCAGTGAGGTTACTCTGAGTCCAGCACCAGAAACAGAATTAGGAAGAGTTATCCTTAATGAGTATGTCACCTCCTCGTTAGATTTGTGCCTCCACATTGGAGAACTCTGTGTTCACATATGACCAGCTTTTCCTAGATCTCCCTCAATTTTAAATTATTTATGAACATCTATTTGTTGCTCCTTCCTTTTCCTTTGAGATCTCTGTTAATTATCGTCCTCATCCTCACAGACTGATTTTCATATGATCTTTTTCTGCATTCAAAGAACATCAAGGAGGTGTAAATTTGACAAGCAATTATGTGGAGATTTAAGAATAAAAGTAAACAGAAGGAGACATGTGCCTCCACATGGGTACAGAGTAACTGTGTCAGTGCTACAGACACATAAGCAGTTAATAGAGAATGCTAAAGACCACTTGAATAAAAAATGGAGCTTTAGAAATCATCTCATCTCAAAAAATAAACTAAATCTGAAGAAACAGATGAAACCAGCAAAGTCCCTCACAGTGCAGATTATGTAGGAGCAGAATCTCAGTCACCTTCTTCTTTAATATTTGTAAATCAAACCACCAGGGGAGGCTTTGCCAAGTCAACAGTGGAAGAATCCTCCTGCCTATCTATAGCAAGTTCTCTAAAGTAACAAACACATAAACTCCAGTGATCTGGTGGAAAATTGCAAATTTAGCAGCAGATGGTAGGAAATGGAATTTGCTCTCTTATCAGGACAATAAGGCTGAAAACAGTTGGGGTAAACTTGTTACAAAGGAAAAAAAAATTGCAAAAGAAAATAGACAGATCCTCTAGTTCACATTTATAGATTCTATTAAGGACAATCTGTTTTTAATTGGAAAGGGCTCCCTGAGCCTGAAAATGTAGTGTCTGAAAAAGTATTTGCAAGTTATTGTCATGCTGAACACGAGTGCTGCTCATGCACTAAATTAGCTTCACTGCTCAGAGACTCCCCAGCTCAGGTGGCAAACCAGGAGAATCATGAGCAGAGTGTGAAACATCATCTCCACAAATCACTGGCCTTGTAGAGGAGCCTGAGGAGAGAAGCTGCTTATTTGTACAGCCGAGCTCAATCACTGCTGTTCAAAGGTTCTGCAAACTTCCCACACCAGTGACTGATGTTCAGTGTGGCTCAGCACAGCCTGGAATGGCCTGGAATTCTCTCTCAGATGGAGTGAGACCTGGGAAATCCGTGAGCCACTGTCAGTGCAAGTGAACTGGTTGCAGGAAAAGATGAATAAATAAAAGATGGTTCCCAGTATATGCAAACAATACGGGGACATCCCAGTTTTAGGGGTCACCCCAAATGTTTGCATTTCTAAATTTTATGTGATTTATCCTCTCCTTGGTTTTGTTGTCCTGTTTTAAGGTATTTGATGAGGAAAGGAAGGGGAGGGAAGATGTAATGCAGTGATAGTTTTGAGTCCCCTGTGGTGTGACCTCACATGAACCTTAGAAAGTCATCATTTCTCAGAAGGATCTCTGCTCAAGGAGGAAAAGAGCTGTAGCTTTGGCCAATGTCTGAATCAGTCACTGGCAAAGAAAAGTCATCTTTTATCCACCCCCTTCTGTGATGTGGGAACAACCTGCTGCTTCCCCCCTCCCCCAGATAAGAAAGCTGTAATTGCTCTGGCTCCAGAACTAGGATAAGGTATTTCTCAGCACAGTGACATATTTTACTGAATACTTGCCAAGTTTCCCTAGAAAAAAAGTGTAGACCATATTTTTTTATGTATTAGTAATAAATCTCTCAGTGATATTTGAAGCTAAAACTGGTCACTGTTATGTACAAGGTGTTCACAATTAACACTTTATTTATACAAGATATTGTCACTCTGCTCCAAAGGGATCATACGTAAATAAAATATAGAAATATATCTAAAAAAATAAACAAAAGACATTAAAATTAGTCAAGAAGAAAATAAAAAATGCTTTCCACCATTACAAAGATGGCAATTTACCTGCAGAAAAGTAGAGAGTTGAGAAAGGTTATTTTCCTTTCTGAACAACAACGTTAAAGCCAGGTTTCTGCCGAGGGTTTCTGCATCTTTGATCATCTCTTCCTCCCCTATTGTCCGTTTCTTCTGAAGCCCAGTGGTTCTTTTCCTAATCTGAAATTCCCTGACTCCGAGGTCGTGATTTGTGCTTTAGCAAAGGCCCTGGGAATGAGCTCCTGGGGCATCCTGGCAGAATTCAGCCAGTCCTGCTTCCTGCCTTCTGTTCCTGCACGTGAGAACTATGCCTGACCTCGGGAATACCTGCAGGACAACACCTGGACTTGGGGGTGGGAGATTCTGTCTTGGCTTTACAGGTGTTGCTTTTGACCTCTCTCTGATGGGTTTATGTTTGACGTCCTCAGCAGCAGGAGCTGAACACAGGCTGAAAACATAGTCATGTTTTTCATGGTTCACAGCATAAAATATAAACTGTATTAAACAGTTCAAAACTTAAAAAGCCTACAAAACAACCTCCTCAACAGCAATGCTCAACTTCAGCAGAAAATCTGACGTACAAAGATCAGTCCACTTGCAGCTCAGTGTGTAGGAAGGCAATGACCTCCCTGGCAAGGCAAGGAGGTTTTCTCCCACAGCAACTCTTTAGAACAGTCCTTTTACCCTGACATCATCTTCAACTGGAGGTTGGGAAATTGTTGTGATGCTCAGCCTGCAGGATTTAACAGGATGCATTAAAGATTCTGCCTTGGCACTTCAAGTTTTCTTCCCCATCTCAATCATTTCTTGTCGGGAACTAAATGGTCTTTGAGTCCCCAACAGACCTTTATTCCTGGAGCTGAAGGTACAGCTATTTCATTTGGAGTTCAAGGACCCATATGTGGACACGGTGTCTATGCAGCAATTCAGTCCTGTGTGACAAAATAATAATTGAATGTGTTTCCATAGAAACTGAAAACAGCCAGTGGAAACTGCTGTAGAGTATTAAAAGAATTCAGTCAAGTTATATTTGAGAAAATAAGGATCACTTGCAACGTACTACTGGTTACAAGGACAGGCTGTGCTCTTAAAATTAGTTTTGAAATTATATCCTTGAGTTGCAGCTTCTGTGCTTTCTCACAGGGCTACAGGTTGGTATTAAGTAAGTGATTAATCATGAATGCTCTCAAGTTACAGGGGTACTTTTAACCAATGCCATCATTTTTTTTGGAGCAAGTCCATACTGAGGTGAACGAAGTAGATTAAGGGAGTAATAAGCATTCAGCTGATAGCAATGTTTGACAGAACTATATTGCAATAAGCAGCACTGATTGTAAAACTCCTGCCACATATAAAGGAGTGATAATTTGCTCTCCTTATACCACACATAGTTTGGGTTTTGGTGAGTGAGTGTTTGGCTGCTAAGAATTAACTTGAAAATCAAAGAAATGAGAAATATTGGGGCAGGGTCCATTTTTCTTTAACTCTCTGGGAATGTCAGTTTGGCTGTCAGCAGCCTGGTGGAAACACTGGGTGACTGTGGATTTGGGCTCCTTTGGCCAGCAGTGATTGTGGAGCAGAGGCAAAGTAATTACTCATCCAGGTGAGAGGGGTTGTGCTGGAGCCCCATTTCCTCTGTGAGCACATCCTACTGCTTTGCACTAGGACTGGAAACTCTTCAGGGCAAAGGCTCTTGATGAAGATTGGCTTTTTCCATATGGATCATGACTTCAGGGTTTTGTTTGTAGTTACTTTTATTAGAAATACAATAGAAAGTGCAATAGCATTTGTAAAGGGTTGAGAAGAAAGGATGGAATCCTTTTGGGGATGTTTGGTAGTGCTGTTGCCCTGGGAATTAAACTTTTAAAAGCTGTCACTGTGACATTCTTCATGTTTCATGACCTCGTTCTCAATCTTCCATCTTAACCATTGTTTCTGAGCTTCGTGAGTTTGAAGTGCAAATATAAAGAACTACAGATGTAGAATTTTGTACAAGGTGGCAAAAAAATGGAGCTCTTCACTCTCATTTCTGTTTCCCCAGTAAAAAAATCTATTCTGTCTGACTTTATCATTCATTTTCATTAATTAGTATTATCATCATTTCCCTAAATCAAATCATGACCCTCGTTCCCTTGGTTCAGTTCCAGCCCCTGAGTCTGGGTTTGGGAGAATATTTTTTTCAGGGAGTTTTTGCAGTTAGTTTTTTTGTTTTTCCCAGGTGGAAATATCTGGTCTTTCTGGAAGGGACAGATAAACCTTTCAGGGAGTGCCCAGGGTATTAAGGAATGTGTGCTTGTATATATAGATGTATATATGTATATATATAAGAATATAAATCTTGCTCATGATGGAGTTTCTCCAGAGCCTTTCATATCCCACTGTGCCTTCAGTCAAAGATTCATAGAATATCTATATTAAGAATGCTAAATATGCCTTAAAACATACTCTGTTGTAAGCTCTGAAATATTGTAAATCACTTATCAGGAGAATATATTCTTTAGCAGATCTTTTTCTCTTCTCCTACAAGGAAATCTTCTCCAATCCACTTTTGGTTATTAATGTCAATTTTCAGGAATTCTTTCTGAAAGACAAGGTCCTTAAACCAATTCCTTCTATAGCAGCATGTTAGTTTTACTAAGGAAGAAAATAAAGAGGGCTAAAATATTTGAGAGTTTGGTTTGGGGTTTGTTTTTTATTTCTTTGTTTGTTTTGTTGGGGTTTATTTTTGTTGGTGTTGTGTTTGGGAGGTTTTTTTGTTGTTGCTGATTAATAATCAGAAAATAAAAATTGCAAGGTATTAAGGAAGTTGTTCTGTATAGGGAAATTTTCTTTCCACCCTTTAATGTTATGTGATATAAAATGCCAAGGAGGGGATCAACTCACCAGAAGATTAACTCTGTAGATAAAGAGCTTATCAGCAGAACCATGTCATTTCCTTGCAGTAGGAGTTGTCTCTGCTCCAGGCTGTGATCCATGTGATGGGGTTGTGCAGATCCCAAGTGCAGATCCTCACGTGCTTCTCCTGGGGGAAATTCCAGGGGTTGCCTGGTCCCTCCACCGACCTCACTGGCACTTGTGGGTTGTTCTGAACACAAGGACCTGCACAAAGAGACCAGTGGGAAGTGCAAAGGTTCCCTCAATCTGCAAGAAGGATTATTTTGGGTTTTTTTCAGCAGTCGCTCAACAGTCGATGGGGGGGTGAGACCAGTTCCATGACTTAAATCACCTTCTCTTTGCACTGTTGTACGTGTTCCAAAATAAATTTGTACAACCCCCCAAGGTGGGACTTTGGATCCTCTCTCTGTTAGCTGTACTAATTTTCCTTTTATGCAGATGAACATACAGAAAACAGCCCTTTTTTTGACCCAATATCAGCCTTTCTGTCACTTTATACATTGCATTTCAGGCTGTGGGTTTGATTGTTTAAGGGAGACAAAAATGCCCAAAGAAATGCAATTACTAGATATTTCTTAAAAGCATTATTTTGCCTTCTAATTTATATTATAAAATCTTATACATAAAGTATTATAAGCCTGTCTCCTGGTTTATATTACAGGCATGCAGCATTTGGCCATGTAAATTAATACCCGATTAATTCCCTGATTATGACCATTACTCAAGTGACATCTTATTGCAAGAATTACATTTTATTAAGTGAAATACATGTTGTTTTTAAAACAGCAGGATTCAACTTTTCTAGACAGCCTTTAATTTTCCTTCAGAAATTAAAGGGTGTCCTTGCAATTTATTCACACACAGGGCAGAAAAACAAACCTCTCTTCTGTAAAATGTTTTGTGCCTATATTAAAATTTTAAGGCTTTCCTCAAAATTAGCTATTTTCAGTAATTAAAAAATTACAGAAAAAAGCAGACAGATCTCAGAATCTTATGCTGCTCTATTTAGTTTAATAACATGATAAGTGAGATATGAATACTGAGTTTTGGATTCTTTAATTAAAACCATTACTCTTGACTGGGAGATTCTTGCTTTGGTGTAATAGTTCTGGTTCCACACAATGGAAGAAATCCCGAATTGTTGCTGTTTATTTTACAGTAACATTTAGGGGCAGCTACATTAATAATCCAAACAGGCAAACAGAAGGGGAAAAATGAAGATCATCATCAAGGGAAAGAACAAGTGGCTGCTCCATGGTCATCACCACACAAGAAGATTGTGAATAAGCCAGGAATAAATCCAGAGTTTCTTTACCTCCATATTTATAGCTGTTAAAAATTTGTAGAAACAGATTGTTTTATTTATTTATTTAGCTAATCAATTTAGCTAATCAAGTTAATCAATCAATCCATTCATTCATTCATTTCAGCCTGAATTGGCTACTTTTACAATACCATCCTAAATTATTTAGTAAAACATGTTTTAATTTCAAAATCCCATTTAAATTTTCTCCTTTCTCTAAGCCAGTGTTCCTTCCCTTCATTCATTGTTACCTTTTGGGCTGCTGAACACAGAGCAAAGAGCTGCAAGTGGCCATTGCTCTCATTAATGTGAAACTCTTCCAAAGCTTATAAACCCAAAGCTGGGAAGTAGAGGCTGGTGATAGTGCAGGGAAATAATCAGGAAAGACACAACACCAGCACAGATTGGGGGGTGAATGGATTTATGAGAAATATGGAGAGAGACTTTCCAAGAAGATCTGGAGTGATGGGATGAAGGGCAGGGGTTCTAAAACAAAAGAAGGTATATTTAGACTGGACATAAGGAAAAATTCCTTTTAGGATGAGCATGGTGAGGCCCTGGCACAGGTTGGGCAGAGAAGCTGTGGCTGCCCCTGGATCCCTGGAAGTCTCCAAGGCCAGGTTGGAGCAGTGGGAGGTGTCCCTGCCCTCAGGGAGAGTTGGGTCCCTTCCACCCAGGACCAATCTGTGACTGTCCAGTTGTGGAGGTGACATTACCACACCCTCATCTTACCTCTCTGAAAGTACAGGCAGAGGTGTTTACTTTCAGTTTGTCCAATATTATGACATTTCCAAATTTTCCTTCATATAAAAAAAGCTGATTACATTTCAGGAACCTCAGCTGTTACTTTTCTCATGCCTAAAAAGGCATATGAATCTGACTGTCACTGAAGCATCTGGTTAAGCCTTATAACAACTTCGTATTTTTTTTAATAATCACACTTGAAGATACATCTGGCAAATTCCACCTAAGATTCCACAGAGTTAATGGGTAATCTGTGACCCAAGCTCAGTGTTTCCCAGGTGTAACACTACAAACACAAGGACACACACACACATCAATAGTAAGAGATGAGTTGCCCCAAGAAACACACATGGGTTGGCTTGTTTGGGGTTTTATGTTTGCAATGTTTTGGTGGGATTTTGTGCACACATGTGGCAGGTTTCTTCCGCCTATACATGAAACTCTTATTTTTCCTAACAACTCTGATTCCTTTCATTCTGTATTTGACACCATTAATTAACTTAATGGGTATTTCCTTTATCCCTGCTGCACTATGGATCATTATTTAGTAAAAGCTCTCAAAGCTTGTCTCTGATTTGACCCTCTCGAAATAAATAGTTGGTGCTACAAAGCAGATTGATTCCCATTTTGATACAGCACCGTGGTCACTGTGATTAGAACTTTGTCAAAAAAATTGGGGTATGCTTCTTAAAATGTTTTTCTATCATTGTTCTTTGGTGTGTGTGGCAGAAATGTTTCATAGTAGAAAAACTTTGCTATGAGGACTAAAAGGGTGTAACAGTGACATAGTTAAAGCTACAAATCTTTGTAAATCAATTTGTGACAGACCAACTACAAATATCTTCTGAAATATTAAATATTTTAATGCCCAAAAACTGTTTAGCTTGGAATATGATGAAACTCATGGCAGATTTTTCTATGAGGTGTGACAGGTTTCTATCACTTAATATAGGAGCTTAATTCCTCTATTTCTCATATTACAAAGACTATCTGGAACTTAAAAGCAACATCTATTATTGATCTAAAATATACAATACCAGCCTTGACAGGGCCAGGCAACCCCTGCAGAATGGTGGTGCAAGGGCTGCAGGATCTGGAAAGAACCTCCTTGAATGTGATTAACGGGGGAAAACAAAGTATTTTACTCCCATAAATCAATATAGATTCAGTTTAGGTTGTGATTAAACCCAGGAGCATGAGCCAGAAGCAGCCTCCAGGTTCATTCAGCCACCACAGAGCAGCCAAGCTGGATTTCTTTAGTTACTGCACCCACTTCTGTGCTGGAAGCAAGTTTAGCATATGGAAACAACATTTCCATTAACATTTTTTAGCTAATTAATATCCTTTCTGTGAACACCAACAGGCATCCTCAAGGGGTAGAGGTCTTTCTTTTCTTTATATACATTCAGAAAAGCCTCAGTCCTCCCCTACTTTAGACTACACTGTGTTTTCACCACAGTCCACATAGCTCAGACTTTGGATCAGCTCTGAAGTACCTGGCTCAGGTGGAGCAGCTGTGAAATTGTAAGATGTGAACCCAGAACAGCTGCACTGCTCCTGGTTGTCACCTTTTTGAGTAGGATTTTCAGCCCTCAATGGGAGTCTCAGGGACAAAACTGTAGCAGGAGTCACAGGAAGATAATACCAGACATTTCTTTGAGTGGTGGTGACAGTAATCCTTTAATTTGGTGAGTCTGAGTAAACTAAAAACATTCTGATGCCAAAGGGATCGAAGGCACACTCAGCACATTCCCAGGTGAGCCCAAGCTGAGGGTGCAGGGACACACCTGAAGGATGGGGCCATCCAGAGGCACCTGGGCAGCTCAGGAATTGGGAATCTCAGGAGGTTTAAGACCAAGTGCTGGTGCTGCACCTGGGCTGGGACAAACCCTGGGGTTGATCCAGGCTGGAGATGAGCAGATGGAGCAGCCCTGGGAGAAGGACTTGGTGGGGCTGGTGGGGAAGAGGCTGGACATGGCCCATCCCAAAAACCCCAGTGCCCTGGGCTGATCCCACAGCAGGGGAGGGGGGATTGTGCCCCTCTGTCCCTCAGGTGAGACCCCACTGCAGAGCTGCTCCAGCCCTGGGAACAGCACAGGGAGGACATAGAGCTGCTGGAGAGAGTCCAGAGGAGGCACCAGGATGCTCAGAGGGCTGGAGCAGCTCTGCTGGGAGGAAAGGCTGGGAGAGCTGGGAATGCTCAGCCTGGAGAGGAGAAGCTTTGAGGTGACTAAACTGTGGCCTTCCAGGACCTGAAGGAGCTACAGGAAAGATGGAGAGAGACTATTTCCAAGGGGTGGAGGGACAGGACAAGGGAGTAAATGGTTTAGATATTGGATATTTGGAAGGTTTAGATATTGTGAAGGAATTCTTCCCTGTGAGGGTGGAGAGCCCCTGACACAGGGTGCCCAGAGAAGCTGTGGCTGCCCCATCCCTGGATGTGTCCAAGGAGCAACAGGGGATAGTGGGAGGTGTCCCTGCCCATGGCAGGGGGTGAAATGAGATGAGCTCTAAGGTCCCCTCCAATCCAGGCCAGTCTGTGATTCTGTGGTCACTCACTGGTCTCCTGTGACAAGTAATAGTTTTACCCTGATTCCTGGAGGAAAACTACATTCACATAAAGACCACCATCAAATTCAGCAGCAGTTACTGTTCTTGTTTTGAATCACAACACAGAAACAAAGTACTTGGCGCCTAATTGGTCCTTCCCAGGAGATAATCCCACAAAATCAAGAGCAGGACATCTTAGAGGTGATGTCCTCTAAGACATTTGATGTTATGTTGTTGTCTTACAGATTTACACTGGACTTGGCCTCCAAAGGAAGGGAAAATAGATGATGGGTATTTTACTGCCTACCCACTTCTTGTTAAATTGTCTTCATTTTTTTACTTAGCATCTGCCTCACTGAGTACTCATCATCTGCTGCTGAGCCATCTGATGTACAGCAGATGTTAAGCACTTAGTGAGGCAGGGAAGGAGGTAAAAGTGTCATATCATGATTAAATACTTGCTACAGCTCTTATATAGGGTGACCATACTGCTTTGTTCTTGCAGTTAAAGTCACAGAGTACTGAACAGGAGGAATCTGTGGTTTGGATTAAACCTACAACTGCTATTGTAAAAATTTATTTTTAAAGTTTCTTCATAGTTAAAAACCCATGAAAAATATTTTAAATACACTTTAGAATTAAGATTTGTGTTTCTCATTAAGATGTTTCTCGTCAGAAACTTGGCTGATGTTAATTGATGCATCAACTTCCAAAGAATTATGCTGGTTTTTATCATGCTTGTGTAAACTTGAGATTATATCCAGGCTTTCTTCATCCTGAAAGCATGGTACCAACTGCCTAGAGCAGCCCATATGACAGGAGATTTATCCACAAGGGTCTCATCATCCAGCAACAGCAGCCTGAGCTCCTTGGGGTGGAGAAGCAAATGGATTGAATGTATTAAACCATAATTAGTTACCAATCTGTTTCCAAGTAAATTTTAAGAACTGATAAAATTTCTGGAATATTGGCATGCAAGAGCAGGCACATTCATAGTGATGTATTTATCCAACAAGGTAAATAAAGAGGGAGGGACGTGGTTTGTGTGACTGGGAACTCTTTGCAGTCAAAGGGGAGATTGAAACCCTGGAATAATGGAGACCCAGTTTAGGGAACTTAACTGAAATGGATTCTCTGGCTCAGGGCTCATCAGTCAGAGCAGTGATTTGATCTATTTGCTGTAAAGGCAAGAGGTTTTCAACCAACAGGACAATCAATATTCATGTTTTCATAGAAATTCCATACGGATTTAGCCCTTTTTTTTTGTAACCTTGTGCTAGTTTTGAAGGGTTGGTTTCAATGACTCAATATTAATAAACAAAACAAGTTAAAAAAATTCCAAAGGATTTCCAGGGAGGTGTAATTCATTATATAATTTGATAACAACTATCCTATACTTACCAAGTATAGTTTAATTAAACTATTAAACTATAATTTAATTAAACTAAAAATTGCTTTATTTCTACAGTAAAGTTGTGATTTCAATGTATGAATCATCAGAAAAAGCTTTTGATTATAAATTATCCCATAATTTTGCATGCTGATGAAGGCACAGGTATTTCAAACATCCCATTTTGATTTGAAGCTCATTGAAATGACTGAGAAGATTCTTGCTGGTTTCACTAGATTGGGAAGTTGTTCTATATCCCAGTGTTTGGAAAACTATCTCATCAAGCCAGTAAATGTAATTTTCCAAATAAAATAGTAATTTTTGAAGTATCATTAAAAGAATAATTGGAGAGCTCTTTCAACCCTCCTGCAGAAGCTAATTGTCTTAGATTGATTGACTTCAATGAACAAGGAGCAACTGCTCCAGGTAAGCAGCCTTTGTCACTGGTCCTCTAGTACCACAGTGAGAATATGAAATATTGAAAATATTAAAACCAACTGAACAAAGGTAAAGGAGCACTGGCAATATGTACAGAACCTGTGTGGTGGGGAATGAAGTACCAAGCCATTTTGCAAGGGCCAAGCACAGGGCAGTATTTTTTGCTCTTGATGTGTTGACTCTACGAATGCACTTGTTGTTCTTTGCCACAGGACTTCACGTACTAATTCCCTGGACTAATTCCCAGATAAAGGCTGCTTTCCTGAAGACCAGAATAACTACTGTTGCTTGCCTTCCTCACTTCCTGCAGGATTTTTTGCTTGCCTACCCTGCAGTCAGTGCAGCTGAAGCTGCCATCAGCTTTCACATCCTCAACCACTTCTCTCCTATTTATGAATAGCAGCCCCAGCAGAGCATCTGCCCTGTTCAGCTGCTTCAACTCCTGCAGAAAAAATGAATCCTCAGTTAATTTCATCACTCTCTCAATTGTTGATGCCCTGCCATGTTGCCCCACCAGTGCCGTCCCTGCAGGAATGGCTGGACTCAGCACCCATGGCCAGGTTGCTTTCTCCAGTTGGTTAAGGCAGCTGTAATGAGAGACCTTTAGAAGGTTAGTTTCCCTCCTCTGCACAAGAATCTTCTCTGTTTTGGTTGCTGTGATGCCTCAAGGAGCTTCTAGCAATGAGATAGACTTTTTGGGACATGGCCCGGATGGAAAGCTCATCATGCCATGGGCAACAGGCTCACAGCACACCAAAAAATACCCAGGAACTTCCCATTCCACCTGGGAGAGCAAGAGCTTCGAGATCTTCTCAGTTTTGGAGTAACTTTTGTATTGTGACATTGACTTTTCTCGTGGAATTGTGATTTTTAATTAGGAGATGAAGGAATAAACTTGCCAGAAAACTTTCGCTTAATGCTGATTTTTAAATAAGCACAAAGACGAATGGTGTTAAGGCACTGAAGTCCTGGGTGTTTATAGAATTTTTATAGAGTTATTATATTCGCTTATGCTTCTAGAAAATACCTAGTGACTATTGCATATAAATCCCAACCCTAAACAACCAAGATTCCTGCCCCAACCAAAAAAAGGGAAAAAATAAAAAGAATAAAAAAGTCACCAGTCATTTTATTGATGTCATTTTATTGAACTGTATTTTCATATTTCTAGAAAATTTCTAGAGAATCAGGGTTTGAGATGCCATAGATTTTTAGTTTTAGCATTGATTTGAAAGTCAGAGTAAAGAAGAGAAAAAAAATTTTCCTTGAGACAAATTCAGATGTGACAAAGTCAGCAGTAAATGAGGCTCTTGCCTCGTCTCCTTTTCTCTCTGAAACAATGCAATGAAAAGGGAAGGAACTGTACAACCACCATCATTCATGTGGCAACAATAGATCTGACTGCAGCAGACAAAATGAGTTCTTTAAAGTGTGCATTGCTGGGAATAATAACAACTGAAAAATGCAAAGAAAGAAGATAATTTTCTCACTATTTCCATGTAACTCCATTGTTACCATTGTCTTTCTTCCTGTGACTGTGCCTCATCAGCCCAACTTGTTGGTTTCAGGCTGTTTTCCCAGTGGGATGTAAGACATTAACTGTTGCTTCTAGTAAAACCAAAATGAAATGCCAAGAAGAACATGAAAGTGATCTTTTAATTTTGTCTCCAAAGATGAAAAGTAAACACAGCATGCTCGTGCATGGCTTCCTGTAGAGATATTGTAGTGCTGGAAGTCATCTGAAGAATAAAGAGTGAGTCTATGTTGGTGGGGTGCAGGGTCCTATTTGCTATTTTGGGAAAGCTTTTTGGCTCACTGCCTATAAATCAATGCAGCTCCAGTAACAAAAAAAATCTTCATAAAAAAATAGAGGGACAGTTGTAGACACTTGGAGACAAAGCACCTGTCTGACCAAATAGAACAAGAAAAATAATCTCAGCTGCAGCGGATTTCAAGAAATTAATGTGAAGACAATTACAGGAAAATGGCTCTTTGTCAGTCTTCCTTGACAGAGGTACAGAGAAAGAAAACACATGAACCAAATGTTCCTGTGGTGCCCGTGGGTTTATAAGGAAACTTTTCTTTTGTAGTTTTGCATTGTTAAGAGGCAATTTATCCATGTATTTGTCTGACAGCAGATGCTGTCGTCTGACAATAGTTCTTTAATCTGATCCTGAAACCAGCTGCATTTTTCTCTTTCTGATAAAATATAGCCGAGTTGTACTTGTTGTGTGCAGGTTCGTGTTCAAACAAGTTGTTTTCACATTGCAGATCTTCCAACTATTGGCTCAACCGCATCCAGTCCTTTCTGTACTGCAATGAAAACGGGCTCCTGGGGAGCTTTTCCGAAGAGACTCACACGTGCACCTGCCCCAACGACCAGGTCTCCTGCCACGGGTTCCTGCCCTGCACGGTGGGGGACGGCCCCGCGTGCCTGAGCTGTGCCCCCGACAACCGCACGCGCTGCGGGAGCTGCAACGCCGGCTACATGCTGAGCCAGGGGCTGTGCAAGCCCGAGGTGGCCGACTCCACCGAGCACTACATCGGCTTTGAGACGGACCTGCAGGACCTGGAGATGAGGTACCTGCTGCAGAAGACGGACCGCAGGATCGAGGTCCACGCCATTTTCATCAGCAACGACATGCGCCTCAACAGCTGGTTCGACCCCTCGTGGCGCAAGCGGATGCTCCTGACCCTCAAGAGTAACAAGTACAAGTCCAGCCTGGTGCACATGATCCTGGGCCTCTCTCTGCAGATTTGCCTGACTAAAAACAGCACCTTAGAGCCCGTCCTCGCTGTTTATGTCAACCCTTTTGGGGGCAGCCACTCTGAGAGCTGGTTTATGCCTGTGAATGAAAACAATTTCCCAGACTGGGAGCGGACTAAGCTGGACTTACCCCTTCAGTGTTATAACTGGACGCTGACGCTGGGCAACAAGTGGAAGACATTTTTTGAAACCGTGCACATTTATTTGAGGAGTCGAATCAAGTCAAACGGTCCAAATGGCAATGAGAGCATCTACTATGAGCCCCTGGAATTTATTGATCCCTCAAGAAATCTGGGCTACATGAAAATCAATAACATCCAAGTGTTTGGCTACAGCATGCACTTTGACCCAGAGGCAATCCGAGACTTGATTTTGCAGCTGGATTACCCCTACACTCAGGGATCACAGGACTCAGCACTTTTGCAGTTGTTAGAGATCCGGGATCGTGTAAATAAACTCTCTCCACCTGGCCAACGTCGCCTGGACCTCTTCTCTTGCTTGCTCCGTCACAGACTCAAACTGTCGACCAGTGAAGTGGTGAGGATCCAATCTGCTTTGCAGGCCTTTAATGCCAAATTGCCAAACACAGTGGATTATGACACAACCAAATTATGTAGTTAACCATAAATGTGAAGCACAACACAAAACCTTGAAGGAGTTTTTACAGTGCTTTTGTGGAACAGTTTATGTTTGGAAGAGTAAACTTAAATTGTCTTTTCAATATCTGTCTTATATCAGTCAATACTGTTGGATGGCAATTTACACACATGAACTTGCTGACAATGAATATATTATACCTGCGGTTTTGGTTTATGAATGAAATAAATACTGACACCAGTCTAGAAGACATTCTACTTTTTACAATAAATTTCATTTGTAATTTTATATGTTCCGTGGCAATGCTTTTGTGCATTACATCCTCTAGAGGGAACATAGAAGGATACCAATAAAATTTTGTAGCTGAACAGTTATTACAAAGAAATGCTGTGGAATTCTTCTTTCTTACACAAAAGTAGTAACATTGAGACACTTTTGTGTGTGTTGAACACAGGAGGGGGAGGTAGAGAGTGACTTCAGATTTTAACACCAACTGTAGGAAAGTCAAAGCCATAGAATATTTTATTTTTAGGACATGCATCTACAAAAAAGAATTGAGTACATGTATACATTGGCTCCTCCCAAATTCACACACTGTAACACTCAGAATTATCTGGTTTGAACTATTTACCTAAACACAATCCGTGCTGTTTAGATTCAAAGTAATTTTAAACATCTCCCTGATAATTTAAGTGTTTAGTAGGTGGATATATTTTTTCATTGGTACAGATAATATACTTTCAGTGCAAAATTTTTCAATTTTAAATAATGTGCCCATTTACAGACACATGACAGCTATTGAAATCTAGTTTGTAAAGATGAAAGTGCAAATAAATGTAATTTTCAATTGATGTAATTAAACCAAAGTGCATGTCTGTGGGTCAGAATCAGGTTCTTTGCTATTTACACATCCCAGCAGAAAAAAACCCATCTAAGATGGCAGAACTTGGGACTCCCAAGAGGTTTTTGCTGCCTCTTGCAAGAGAATAGAACAAATGGCTGGGCTGACAGAAATCCTTTTTAGTAAATAAAGGGAAAAGTGAAGGAGATTGATAGAAGATCTTTTGGTAGCACCTCCTTACTTTCAGTCTGAATGTGTGTCCCAAATTTAAAAGTCAATTTATATTTTTAAAATAGGAAAGAATTATATATAAAACTACCATTTTATGAGCTATAAAACTATCATTTGATGAGCAAGCACAGAAAGGAAAAAAAATCATACACAATATTAATTCAACTGGACATCAGTTAATTTCGATTAAATTCAATTTTATTCATTTTAATTGGTTATTTACAATTTAATTTGAATTGCAGCCTAATCTGAATTTGGGGTACACTCCTCACTTCTGGCTAGAGCACAGCAGCACAGGAGCACAGCAATGCTCCTTAAGTGAATATAAGCAAGTTAAAATACAAACACTTCAGAAGCCACTGGCAAGGCAAATCTTCTGTTCTTTAGTGATTCCTGTGGCTCCTGATTTCACCAAATATTTATAAGGATTTCTATTTCACCATCACCCATTCAGGTGATTCCTCAGACCTTCTAAACTAGGAAGTCCCCAGAACTAAAATTTGTTTTTGTTTTTGGTGGTGTGCTTTTTGTTTCGGGGGGCTTTTTTGTGGTTTTTTTGTTCGTTTTTTTGGTTTGGTTTTGTATTTGTTGTTTGTTTGTTTCTTTGTTTGTTTTTCTTTTTTCTGGCAATCAATCTCTAGATGAATTCCTGTTTGTTTTCTACTTATAGCTTTGTTTTGATGATAATAATGTATCTCAGCACCTCTTCTAAATGCCCTGATTTTGGCTTGTTCTTGAATTGTTAAGACCTTCCCAGTTAAGATTTTCACTATTCCTGTTTTCCTCTCCAAGTCTTTGCTTTGTCTTTGGCAACTAGAACAACTTGTAAAATTAGATAGTTGGATTTTACTACTCAGTACCTTGTGTGGTCTTTTTTAAAAACTCTGACATTATAAAATGAACAAAAAACAACAGAAGAAAATCCTCTTGTGCTTATAGAAACTAAAAGTTACAAGAGAAATGTGAGGCATTTGCTTATGTTGTTCCTTCACTAAGGAAAACCACTAATTGTCACAGGAGATGATCTAAGGAGGTTTTATCCCTCTTTCATGCTCCTTCCCAAAATAATTCCTCAACGACTATTTTTTCTTTCTTAGCTGGGTTGGATTTTTTTTTTACATCTCTTTCTCTGCCAAGATTTAAATTTCTTTGCTATCCCCCAAAAATGTACAAATCAGAAGAAGCCCAAAAAGTTTTCACTGAGACATCACTTAATTATTATACCACACATTCAATGTGTTGGATTGGACTAGTGGAAAGCCCCCATCATTATTCACTAACTTTGTGCCAAATTTCCCAGCCCAGTAGTCATGGACTAGTTTTGGATTTTGGATCATGGAATAGGGAGAGTTCCTATTTTTGCAAAACCAGCTTTCGCAAAGACAAATATAATAGGAAACCCCCAGGTGAGCTGTGACAACAAATGCCACAGGTTCTCAGGTACAAACAGGAGACAAGAATATTTCCTTTTTGACATTTTTTCCAATTGAAATCTTTCTATGTTCTAGGAAAAAAACCAAAAACCAACCAAACAAAAAACCAAAACCAGCCTGGATAAGTCAAAACAGCCAGTGACTTGTTCCATAAGTTCTGTAATGAGGTATGAACCCAATGGTGGGGAAGAAAGAACTGGGGCTACATTTGTCCTCCCTTGTTTACCATGACAAGCTCGAACACTATTCAGAACAGACTTTAGTGACTATAGTTAAAATAACCAGGTAGTTATTAATTATAACACACTCACCATCCTGCTTAAGGGAAGGTTTATCTGACCCAAAACTCTTCTAACACTGTTTTTCAAGGAAATGCAATTCAGATCATGTCTAAAGTCTGGGAGCCAAATGAATACCTTAAAGTTCTGTTGTGGGAAGAGATTGCAATAGGATGGGCTACTTATCACTACCTGGGAAACAGAATTAGGTTTCCCAGACTGATATAAGCATCTGGGTGACCAAATTCAGGATACAGAGGTTGAATTGAGTGATATTAAAATCATAGTGAAGATGAACAAAATTTCATTTGTCTCATTTAATTAATGAAAATAATACAGGCATGAAGACAATGGGTTCAAGTTCTAGTGGCTGAAGGTGGAGAGAGGTGCAGTTGCATCTCAGGGTGTTTCTTCCCAAAATTTGAGGGAGAGCCTTTGTTTCCAAAGGTATGCATACGCTGACTGCTTGTCTTGTGGAAGTGTTTATTTGCAGATATTTCAAGTCAGCAAAGACACAAAACCCAAGAAAAGTCAGTTTTTCCCAGGCAGAGTAAGCAGCTTGTGCAGGAGAGAGGATGGGAACATGAAGGAGGGCAAAACAACTGTTAAAAGGTCTTTTGTTTGGAACCACAGCCCATATTCCAGGTACAAAACAACATTACAGAGCACGGAGGAAGAAATGTGACCAACAGGCACATCACGGCTGTGCTGAGCTGCTCCTGAACTTTGAGACAGCAAATAGGGAAACAGGATATGGTGGAGGATCAGTCTGTTCCAATCCAGCAGCTGGTTTTTACTTGGCAGGTAAGTGGCAGAATCTGAACTGTTGATCCCAGTAGTTCACAGTCACCTTTAGGAATGGGAGTGTGGTGCAGCCAGGGCTCCTGCCAAGGCCACTGGGGTGCAAGGACAAAGCCAGGAAAGAGTGGGGAGAGGGGCAGAGATCTCGTTTTAGTAGGCTTTTAAACAAGCAAGAGAGCCCTGTGCCCCACTGCAGTTAAAGCCAAGCTCTCCGTGGGTGTGGAAGGAGTTTGGTGCCAGGAATGTCACAGCTCATTTTTGGTGAGACTCGGTGAGGAGAGCCCCTGACACGAGAGCTGGTGCAGTGGTTGCTGACAGACACAGCTCAGGGACACCCAGCAGGGGCAGCTGGGGCTGCATCACTGGCTTTGGGTCTCTTCACTCAGCTGCATATTCTAAGCACAAAACCTCTTCCAGATGTAGCACATACTTAACAGCCTCCTGCATACTGAGAACATCGATGGAGCAACGTGGAACCCTGGGTCACAGTGTGTAAAATGTCAATTTATCCACATGGCAGGGGAGTGTGGGGATTTCTCAGACATTCTTGAGTCCCGAATTTGGCACCGTGGCCTCACCATAGATGACCCTGCTTTGGGAGCAAGTGCAGGAATCATAATTTCTTTCCTTCCCTGACAAACCAACAACATTAAGGGGTGAATTATGATTAAGAGAAGAATTTTGCCTCCCAGAAATGGTGCAAGTTTTTCCTTCCCTGCAGATTACTCCTTGGATGGCAAATGCATCTAAAAATATCAGCATAACCAGTCAACACACCGACATATTCCTCTATTTTATGGAACATTTTAGTCCAACTTGTGAATATATGAAAGAGAAACACAACAAACGACAATGTCAGAAACAATAAATGCTGTAGGATTGTCCATCCCAGGACACACCTGCACTAGGTATTGAATGATCTGCTCTCCAACCCATGGCAAACAGCAAAGAGCTTAAAACCATCTGAGGCATCACAACATGAGAGAAAGTTATGGTTGTGTGAGTAAAGTGTCTTCATAATTTTAAATAACTATTTGTCTTGCATATAATTATAAATTTTCTAAGACCTTCCTGATCATCAAACAAAACAAAAGAAAACAAAACAACTAAAAAACACACAAAAAACCTCCAAACCCACAACCTATTAAAATATAGACAATCTCTAGAAGGAGAATATGATATATTTTGCTCCATGAATTAATTATTTCAACCTGTTTTGTTTGCAGAAGCTGGAAGTAGTTCATATTTTCTTCTAAGAGAGAAAGAAATTTATCTCCTCATTTAGTAACAATTGTTTTGGTGTATGTAAGCGTGGTTTTGAAAGCCATGTCGTGGATTAGACAGTAATTCTACAGTGTATCAGCTCTCTGAATTTTTAGTTTCTTTAAATGGCATTGTACCACTGACTTTCTATGAATTTAATTCCTTTGTTGCTGTCCAGTGTTTGAGATTTTCCTGCCAGAATCAGTATTCCTTGAAGGGACCAGTCTGACAGCTTGAGATGTGGAAGTCCTTGTTTAACAGCAGGACATCAGAGAGCATCACAGCTGCCTTTTAATATTTAGATGTATGAAGTTAAGAAGAGGACTGAGCTGCTAAGCGTTTTAAAATGCTGACTTGTCAACACAAAATAGAAAATGGAAATTCTTAGCTATAAATTTTATCTGGACTGCAAACATTAAAGTCTGTAGTCAATCAGAATTTAGTTATAAACATGTAAAACTGCCAAGCGTTTATTTTCATACATTATTTCTCAGCTTTAACAGACTCAGAGAGCAAAATGAACAGATGAACTGACTGAGATTGAAGATATCAGTGCTATTTCTAATAAGCCTTGGGATAAATGGAATATATTGATGACAATTTTTCTCCTTCATCAAAAAAAGCAATGGAATCCCTGTCATCTACTCTTGTTAGACTAAGCTGGAGTGATTCTATCACTTCAGTTCAACCCAGATATATAGAATTTTTTTTCGTGATTATTTG
>WEIV01013055.1:13762-32972 GCA_013390005.1 Calyptomena viridis | reverse complement strand
TGAGAGATCATATCCCATCCCTGGGATGAAATTCTAAAATCCTGCTTCAGGGAGTAGGGAATTTGAAAAAAAAAACCAAACAAAACCTTGCTGCGATTTTCTAAGGCATTAAGGCATTTCTAAGGCTGAATTAATTTCTAATTCAGAATTAAATACTGGTAATAGAGGAAGCACTGAAATTCATAACTAGTTTGGTACCCCAGAACCCGACTCTCTTAAATTAACTCATCTGTAACTCATACTATCCTCCATGTGCTATGTTAAAAAGATTGTACAGGAAAAAATATGTTTAAACAATAAATGGTTCTTCCCTGACCTTAGTTCATCGACTGAGAGATATGAAATGCTGCACAGAACCAAGAATCTTATTATCATACCACCTGTAATTAAATCTTCAGTCACATTTGTGTTCAGAGAAGAAAGCAAAATTATATCTATCACTCAATGTATTTTAGTCTATAAAGATAATTTTTATTTAATGTGTACAAAGGCAGGGAAATGAAAAAAAGCTTATAATAGTATTGTCAGAAGATACAAGTTCTTAATTTTTTTTACTTGGCTACAATATTTGGAAATTCTATAGCAGTTATTTCAAAAACTGAGATTGTGGGAGTCTTGGCTACAAAACTATCTTTCCCAATTTACTGGAAAAAGTTGCTAGTTTGAGTTTTTTAGGTTTCATAGCACAACATAGCAACTCTTATTTAAATACTTTCATTTCATCTTCAATCCTACTTTACTGCAGAAAACACTAGAACAGTCCTCTCAACCTAAAATAAACAAAAATACTGGGATTTTCTATAGCTGTACCACAAAACCCGACAGGTTCATGCAACATATTTGAGTTTCAATAAGAGTTTTATTTCTTTTTTAAACAAAGAACTGTTTGACATAATAATTTGGGGGACTTTTTCAAGTCTATCCAAGACCAAATCAATCCAAGTTTCCTGTCCACCATGCCCAAATATGGCAATCAAGATGGAAGAAAAACTAGTATACAGTAGGTGAACTGGTGTAACCAAAAAGGCATCTGCCACTAGCATGTTTACAGTGACTATTAACTGAGAAGTTACAAACATATCATTCTTAGAGCATACACTGATGTGGTTAGGCAAGATTCTCTAGGCAATTAATAGATGAATTAATCTATTAAAAAGTCTCATTAACAAAAGGGTTGACAGTATTTTCTTATAATACTTACAAAAGTATTATCTTAAGACTGCTAAAATATAGATTGCTATTGATTTTAATAATTAATAATCTAACAGATATTGTTTAAGTTTTAATCAATTTCATTCTAGGTCATAGGAACCAAAAGAAGTTTGTACTAGAAACATGGATTTATGTTTCATCTTTAAAATCAGTGATATTGTCAAAGATAATAACCAAACCAAGAGAATGTGTCTATGGAAACACAGGCAACCTCAAGAACCTATAGTAGCAATAAGAAACAAATACAGAAACAAAGACAAGGAACTATCCAGTAGTTACAATGTGAAGACATTGTGGGGGTAGGAGAGAACAAAGACTTAATTGATCCTTAGACAGCATCACCATTCTCCTAGCAGCAAGGAACACAATCATTCATTAACACGAGTTAGACTAATACCAACAATTTGGGTAGAGGTTTGACCATGTGTTCCTAACTTCATTTTTTCCTGCTCCTCATGGCAAGTGCCATTATACCAACAATTTCTTTCAGATTGTGCTTCATCATATAACACTCCAAAGAACTGCGAATGACAGAGTGAAAACGTAAGAATTCAGGTTCTTTACAAGATGTCATAAGAAGCATACCCCTTCAAGTGTTTCATATCTTGATCAATGCTCCCCTAGCATTATTGTTTGTCTCAATTGAAAATGAGATTCAGTTATACATTAAGAGAAGTTTATGGGCTGATTGTCTAAAGCAAGCAGCTTGAAACTTGAGACACAGCTCAGAAATGTGTACTCAAGACAAAAAGTCTTAATATAGGTCAAAGATTCAGATAAATTCTGCACTTTTGGTATAAGCATTAGGTGTATTAAAAAGTATTCAAAGGGATTTCAGTCACTTTTATGCTCAACTAAGATCAATTTATAGTATTAAACACATCTGTTCTAGTATCTTTAGTAACTATGTTTACATAACAAGCATGCTCTGTCACAGAATATTATAAAAGTAGTATTACTTATTCAAGTATCTGAATTCCCCAGGAAATTATGTCAGGCCAAACAGTACTATACAGTTTTTCATAAGTACTTATGGCAGAACTTCAACTACTCTCCTGTTAATGAAGTGTCCAGAGTGGTTTTTTCCCCCATGTTTATCTTAAAAACATTAATTTTCAGAAAGTAGAAACATGTGATAATAATGACTTCTGCATACTGCCAGAAGCTAAATGCAGTCTTTATAATGAGAGAGATTAATATTAACTTATGTCCCAGTAAATCAGTTAGATTCCAAAAGCAAGAACATTTTCACAAACGGAGCTGCAAATGCTAAGGCCTCTATCAAACAGCCTTTCACAGCTTGAAGAGCCAGAGAACACTTATTCTACAAAACAGTCAACACAGTATTTTTCTTTAACTCAAAGTCTTGCCAAATAACAAGGCTCACTTTCTTACAAACAGGTAGATACTATGACTTCTTCAGTTTAAACAGTTTCTTCACTGCAGGATGTCTGGTCCTAAGGATTTTCAATTCCCACATGAATAGCAGTAAAAAAAATTTTACTAGGTCTCCTAAATTCACAGAGTAATCAGTTTCATAATTTGGGATGTCTAGATCGACAAGAAAGTTCAAATTTTCACTGTATGCAAAACTCATTCTATATTTCAGTTTAGAAACACAACACACACTATATCAGATCCACACGTAATTCTACATAGATGCAAAGAGTATCATGAGGATATCTGCACATAACACTCTTTAGCAGAAGACAAGTTCACTGTGTTCAGGCCTTCATGCTCATCTCAGACTCCATGGCAATGCAAAAAGCTCTCCCCAAAACAGCTTTTCTTTTGGCAAATTACCTTTGCTTTCATGTCTCCAACTCAAACTACACAAACAAAAATTTCAATGTGAAGCACATTTAAATTATGGTATAGGGCACCTCAGAGACCATAGGTACTACGAAGAGTCAGCTAGGCAGTTCTCAAACTCACTCCCAAGTTTCGCCAAGTCACCAACAGATGATGCAAAAACAATGTGTTATGTGTAGACAAGGGGAGGTAAGGGAAAGGATTCATTACAGCTTGCTAGACCTTTTTCCATAGAGGTTTTGGGGTCAGCTTTTTTTGGTTTTGGGTGTGAGTGCACAGGTGCCAACTCTTCGAAGACAATAGACAAAAGCTGGAAGCTGCTGAACTTCCAAGTGTGGCAAACTTGCCAAGTTGCCAGTGGCTGGTTGAATTCAACAGCTACAGAACATCCTCCCCAGCTAGGGATTAAAAAAAGGCAGCCCAGTGCCATGTGTGGGGCAGTGACGATGCCCTCTGTGCTGCCTGCAGCTGAGCTCCATGAGAAGATGTCTGATCCATTAACCTGGCTGTCATCGCCACCTGTCAGTTCCTCTCACTGGCATGTCAGAGATTTCCTCTCCCTACAATATCCTGGCATAACTGCTTGAGTAATTATTTGCTGATTTAGTTCAGTTAGAATAGTCTGGGCTAGCCTCAACATCAGTAGTATAATTTTTGAACTATTTCTGCAAATTTTTTTAAAGCTACAGAAGGAATGGGCCCAGTAAATGACCACATGAGTTACGTGATGGGTGCTAACTTGCAGCAGGGACAGTGTCAAGGAACTCTGGAGCAGGGAGGCAAGCAGGGTGAACAGAGTGAGCTGAGGCAGTGGGACAAGCTCTCCCCGCTCAGCTGTAGAAGAGGGTCAGCAGTCAGAGACCGGGAAGAGGAGGAGGGAAGATAAAGGTTGAAGACTATTGGGTATGTACCAGAAGCAACCCAGCATCAACAGGACAACTCAAGGTCTTCAAAGTAGGACCAGGCATAGAACTGGGATCCTCAGTAGGGATGCCAGCAGAGCACCACCATTTCCTACAAAGACAAGCTACCCAGCCTGCTAAAAGGCTGGAGCTGTTTGTGACTGACAATGTCAATGAGCCATTATCATGTTAGTTCCCATCTTCATGAGAAACCAGCAGCTCAGTTCATCATCAAGCACAAAAACACACAATCAGTGTCTCTGTTGAGAGAGACCTGGGCAACTAAAGTGACAAACACTTTCCTGATGGTTGCCTATCATATTTAATACAGCACTTTACAAGTATGATCTAATATATTGTGAGATGTGGGACATAATGTTACTATGGTTATAACCTCTCTTGCTTTCTTTCCCTTGCAAGCAACAAATTAGAAGTAGAGCAGGAGATATGATTGTTCACAGATATTAACTGATTCAGCTCTGGATTCTCTTCACACAATTCTCTTTCTCCATAGTCAATGAAGGTTTATTAAAGCTTATAAGAAAACAAATGGTCACAGGTACATAGGCTGGGGATAAATTTATCTTTGCTAATTGAGATGGAAAACTTCTAAGGTCCAATTCCCACCTTAGGCTGCTTCCTAGATAATTTGCCAATCTTTAATGCATTAGATTTATACTACCTTGCCAGACAAAATACACAAGGAATTAACTGGAATGATTACAAATGGATGTTTCCTCCTCCCCCTTTTTTTTTTCTGTCTAACAAAAGCAAGTTACCCAGTTTCCAAAATTTAAAATGGAACGTCTACCAAGAGTTTTACATGGCCCTCGTAATTTCCATGCACCTATCTGAAACTAATCAAAACAAGTAGAAGTCTATTTAGGAATATGGTTGAGATACATTTTAATCCATAAATAATATATGAAACTGCCTAGGGAGGATTTTAAAAGGGATTTCATTGACATGGGTAAGAAATTCTGCATTAGTGAATAGAAATAGTTGAAAACAATGCAATTTTCTTTGGATAATAGATCATTTTATTATCCAGTGTAAGTATTGTAAAGAAAACCAAAGAGACTGAAATTATTGGCTCAGTTTAGAAATTATGACATTGAACAAATCAAAGTCAAAAAAATAAAAGCCCAAAACAATACTGGGAGATGAGAGGTTTGGTCAGGTTTTAGACAGACTATCCAAACAGCTGGAAAAGATGTTGATTCTCTGAGGGAAATTTGTAATGTATTTGACTCATGTTTTTGTGGAGCTGCGGATTATCCTGAGGGGTTTGAAAGAAGAAACATATGCCAAAAAGTTACGAACATTATCTGGAAAATGATAGTATTTTAGTAGTTTTCCAACATAGCCAGCAAAATAATTTAAAGTTTAAAAAATAATGAAAGAAAAAGTAGAACAAAATTGGTGAGGTGGTCAAAATGAGAGATTACCTATTGATGAAGAGGATTCTTCTATTTTGTTTTCACAAAATACAAACAGAATCTTGTTTTCAAAAATTAGGCTGTCTTTAAAAAACATGTTTTCAGGATTAAATTTTTAAAAATATTATAAATTTCTCTCTAATTTTCACGATTTTACACCCATTAAAATGACAGAACAGAAATAAAATTCATATTAATACAGCTCTTACTGACTTGTTTTTTCAAGTCACATATGTACTACACACTGTAAGTGACAGACTACCCTTAACATGTGTAATACTGTCTTCTCTAGTAAATCTGTTTTATAATGATTATGACTTTACAAACTATTTATTTTTAGAGATTTGCAATATGCTCCCTCTCACCATTTTCAAGTACTTCATAAAACTGGTAATTATGGAGATATTTTGTGTCTTTGTACAATTACATCTTCTCATGTTAGAAGCCAGCTTCATGTAATTAAAAATGGAGCTGGAATGGCTTACAATATCACTTTTCCAGACAAAGGTTGCTGTCTTCCCTGAAATTTGTGAGGTGCCAAACCCAGACAAACAGTGTGTGCCACCTTACTAATTATTAATAATTTACTAACTACTAGATTAGTAATACAGGTAAATATTCAGAAATTAGTCCAAGTAACTGCTTCTTGTATTAGTGATGAGGTTTGGGGGTTTTAAATTCTATTTCAGTGATTCAGCATTTAAGATCTGGATTAAGATTGTGGAAGGATCAGTGCAGTATTTGCAAAGCTTGCAAAAGAATTTGATTGTTAGGGGCCAGTGACAGACAAGCCTCTGTGTGAAGGGATGTGTGTGGTGCACCTGACTGATGACAAGGTGGGGAGGGATGTGATGGGTGCTCGGGGCTTGGTGTGAGGCACCATGTCCCAGCAGCATTCCCAGATACAGGGCCCTGGGGGTCACACATACCTCCTCCAGCTGCACAGGTATCACAGCCTCACACACCAATGCAGCTGACAAGGAAAATAAACCAGTTCCCAAAAACTGTCCAGGCTGGATGGAGCTACAGATAGCAAGAGAGGCTGTAATGTGGAGATGGCAAGCAGCAACAAGATTAAATGCATTTGGAGTGATTAATATGCAATTTCATGATTCTCAGAGCAAGAAACTTGACAAATTTCAGTTTGCCAGAGCAGAATGCTTGTTCTTTCTGAGTCAGGCTAGTAATAAGTGTTCATCAAATTACTGATCAAGCTAAAGCCAGCTTTGAACACGAGAAATTATGATCCCCCTTCCATTACAGGAAGCCTTCAGATGTACCTCCTGAGATGAGCTGCTGCAGAGTGGTCCATGTCATCTCACTAGGAGTTCCTGGCACACCTGGGATCCTCACAGGTAGGAGGCTAAACCTGCTCTTTGTTGGTAGAGCCATACTGGTGGAGTAACATTTGTCCCACACACCAAAGAATCATTTGCAAAGACATGAACAATACCAATTCTGAGACAATTTCAGAAAGTTGAGCACATGGAACAAGGCTGTAGGAGCCCAATTCTGTTCTCAGAAAAATTCAAAAGCATTTTTGCCATTAATTTAGTTTGGAGAGCACAGCTCTGCAGAAGAATAATCAAGTTCAAATTGTTTGCAAGCTTAACAGTTTTAAGGCTGAATGATGAACACATTCAAACCTTCAGGGAAAAATTCTGCTTGCTCTTTTAGTCCAAAAATGACAATTAGAGTTTAAGCGGCACAGTTGAGCAGATCCAAACACCAGTTTAAAATGCAGTACAGAATCCAGAACACAGCAGCCAACTGAGAAGTATCTGGGGACATCCAGATCAGACCAAAGAATTTATAACACAAAACCAGTATTTATTTAATAATCATAATAAATGTAAAAACCCACATTAATATAAAGGCCAAAAAGTTAATGCATTTACCCAGATACAAAATTCTGAACAAATTCTACTGCAAACAAGTTAAATTTGAGAAAGTCTGGAACTGAGTTTTCATGTCACCTTGATTCTGCTGGTCAAGCAGCAGAATTTTAATTTTCCATAAAAATTGAGTAAGAAACATATAATGAGAAGAGTTCTGTTAAAGACCTAAATCTATTTGAAGATCACAGTTTGGCGTTTCTGTCCAGCACCAAAATAAAGGAATGCAGATTCACAAACAAAATCTTCAAAACAAAAATGTTTTTCCTATGTTTTTAATTTAAACCATATCTCAATTTTGGATCTGTTACAGAAGCAGAGGCAGTCTTTTTAAGATGAGCTTAAACTCTTATGCACAAATATTTCTCCATTTCAGTAATCAGACGGGTCTGTTTTAAGACAATAAGACGTGACAGGTAGCACATTTGCAGGAGATCAGTGATTCCCTTGGTTGCTCTGCAAGATGCAGGTCTAAAGGCAGAGTGACATCAACCAGCCGAGAAGTGCAATAGTCCCCTGGGAGTAGCTGTCATGTCTCATTGTCCTTATGAAAGAAAAATGGTAAACAAGGAAGCCAGTCTGCAATTATGAATTTATGGATGTTTGTTAATGAGTATCTCAGACCTAGTCAGACAGCTCCTTTTGGAGTATTTTTCAGATTTCACAGGCTGCTTCAGAATGGTCCTTCAAAACTGATTAAAAATGCCACCATCATTAAACTGTATGAGAAAAAACCACATTAGGATATTAACACAAATACACTTCGAAAGCCTGGGGAACATACACCCCCTATAAGCTTCAGGCATCAGTTCCTTCCAGTGAACAAATAATCCAGGAATGGGGGGGGAAAAAAAAAAAAAAAGAGGAGAAAGGGATTTAATTCATAATGGTACATAAAAGAATGACCCAAGAGGACTTTAAGGACCAAATTCAATATATTTCTGGTTTAAGCCACACAGAAAAAAATGAGGTATCAGAAATCATACATTGTGATTTATGCTAAAGGAATCCCTCAGAAAAATCGCCAGACAATTACACAAAAAGATAATGAGGATAAGATGACACAATTTGAATGCAGATCACCCAGACAGACACCCTCTCAGCCATTTAGTAAGTCCAGACAGATGGTTCTTGCAGCAGTTCTCTTACCCTAACTATCCTTAAAATCAGGGTAATCACGCCACTAAAAAAAAAGTCTTCTTAAAAAAATCTTTTTTTTTTTAATACTAATTTAAGGATTATAATGAAATAGACTGTAACTAGAATAGGCAAAGATTAAGAGAAAGAGAGAAACACTGATGATTTGTAATGAGTACTGGTACCAGAGAGGGAAGTAGGGTTGGGATGGCAGTGGATAAGCAGTTCATAAAAGTGTCTTGGGCTACAGGTCATATACAATATAACACAATATCTTTTTTATGGGAGGGATTTACTTGCATGTCTGCTTAATCCTTTGCTACATGCCTTGGTATACAAACGATCCTTAAGAGAGGTACAGTGCTGTTTCATATATGGTGTTTAACAGTATCCAGGCACCAGTCCACAGTTGTAGTTTTATAATTGATCAGAACATATTTCCCCCAAATAAAACTAATTTTTCCACAGTTTTCTGAACAACAAGGGCAAACATCCACTGAACTACCTGATAAAGCCTTAAGAGCAGTCTGTCCATGAAAATGAGAAGCAGGTCACAGAACAGAGTTTACTGCCATCAGCTAAGATGCAACTAAGTCAACAAGTTTCGTCTGAAACCACGTTTCATTTGCCTGCATTGGGGAAACCCACTTCTACTCATACCTTTGGATACACTAGCCTCCTTGCAGATTACCCAGGTGCTGCACAATACAATCCAATTTCTGAGTAGCACATCAGCGAGCTCATAGACATGGTGCCCCTCTGGTCTAAGGACACAAGAGGCCCAGTTTACTCTTCTGTGTTGACTATTTTACTTTGAAAAGTGGTAAGAGGGAGGGAGAGCATGGCGTTACAGCTGCAATTTATTTCTAGTCATCACTGAAACCCCTCTCCCCAAGAGCATCTCTGCAGAGCCTCCACCTAGCAGACACACTCACGCACTCACACCCCCACAGGCTGAGCAGAGTTCAGTTGGAGGGCTGTTATCCTACCTAGCTCAAGCAACTGAAGTGACTTTGATAGAGCCACAGAAGTGCCAAGTGAAAACAGACTAAACTTTATGTAGTAGTCTTTCCAGTCTCTGCTATGCATTATTTTACATGTTCAGGTCACCAAAGCAGTCCCTGCTCTGGCTCAGCATGTCACAAAACCTTGTCACCATCTGCTTAGGAAGCAATACTGCCCATACAGTTAAAACACACCGGGCACAGTGTTGTTCCACATCTAGTCATATTTAGACATTTTTATGGCAATATAAAAATTATCAGATCCAAACATAAATATTTCTAGGCAGCACTAATGTCAGTGAGGAGAGACCGATTATGTTTCTAAAATGATCTCAATTATATAATCACAGCAAACTCTAGTTTACATCAAGACAAAAAATACATTTGGAGCATTTAATGTGTAATTACATGAATTATGGTTAAAACAGATGAAGGAATTAAAACATGCTAAAAATATTAATAATGCATATTTTAGAATTCAAAAAACCTAAACTACTATGAATGATCCAAAACAGCACTAGGGATCTTACATTTGTATAAGTGATACTATTTTATTTAGATTCAAGACATAGGAAGACTAACAAAATATTTTAAGGATGCAAGGCTATAACACTCGAATGTGGCCTATCCCAGCTCTTGCACAGCACTCGATGTAGGTTCAAGTGCCTTCCTTTTTCAAACCTCAGATGTAAATGGAACCAAGGGAAATGAGATATCTTCTTGCTTAACAGTTGTAGCTGTAATATAAGTTATGTACTGCAGATGTTTCTACTGTCATTGCACACACTCATTTGAGCAAGATAAAGTAGTTAATTGTATAAACTCTAGCTTATGTCAGCTCAAAGAAAGGGCTAGTTTAAACTGTCTTCAACAGTAGATTACACCAGAACATTTTACATTGCTCCAAAAATAAAGAGAGAGACTTGCACTGCTGGATGTGTCATTGCAGTTCAGGGCCAGTAACCAGTGTTTTGTGGGATAATTTCTGAAACAGCTTAGGTTGCTCCACACAAAACCTGACTTGGCTCCATTTTCATTTTGGTTGTTGCAATTATATTTTTAAGCTGAAGACAGTAAGATAAATGGCCCTTTTTTGCTGCAACAAACTCACTATCTTCTCTTGGTGCCAGGGAACGAAGCTATGAAGATATATCTGCTACTGTCAAAAATTTAGTTTTTAAAGGAAAATTAATAGTATCATTTCTAAAAGAAGTTATAATAAGCATCCATATCAGGAGACCTACAAGTCCACAATTTGAGAAAAATGAAGGGCCTGCAGTGACTAAAGCAAAACCCTTGTTTCACAAAGTGTCAGTATTTCTGCATTTGCTGTTATCTGAAATAAAGAGCTATATTTTCTTGAACTGCTGGTATTTCCTTTATTACCAGCTTCCAAAGATATCAGTCAAGAATCAATCATATTGTGGGTGGGTTTTGGAGGGGGAATTTGTTTTATTGTGGGCATTTCTGGATTTTTTAAAGTGTTATCTTAGACCAGGATCTATAACAGTAAGTGCACAGTGTACATGCTCAAGTTGTACTGGCCTGAGAAAAATATAGTTAAAGAGTTAACAAGTTCCACGTGCTGGTATTTTTTTCCCCTCAGAACAGGCAAAATTATTGTGAACAGTTGGACCTGTGCACTGTCTAATCATCCTAGCTAAATCAAAAGCTTTAGTCCTAACTTCCGGGATGATGAACAACTTACTGAAGGCATATGACTACTGAATCGAGACAAATCTTATAGGGAAAACCTGCCTTTAATAGTTTTTGATCACTTCGATTTAATCAAGCCACAGAGAATGTTCTTGTCAGAAATGAGCATGGTCTTTGCAGAGACAGTGCATCATAAGAAACAAAAGCAGAGTTACCAAATGGAAACCGCCTAGACAGCAGAAACTTGAGCATTAGCAGGAGGCATCAGCATGCCTCTGAGCCATGACAAGAGAGGGTTTTGGTCTCTCCCTAGAGAGTCTCCTCTCTCGAGCAGAGTTCCCACCTGTGAACAAAACATATAATCACTTCATAGCTTTCTAAGCTCTCTTGTCAGGTCATATCTACTGCATGAGCTCAGGCCTCATGTGTGAGAGACCAAATCCCCATTTGGAGAACAGAGTCACAGCATTTAACTACTCACACCACACAGCTTGGCTGCTGCTATAGCAGTGTGCACAGAGCAAAAGTGAGGGAAGCAAAGGGCTCTCATTTCATATCCCGCCTTCGCTCTTGTTTGGAATAAAGGGATGATAGCATAATGATTCCCGAATGTCTTAAAGAAGGAAATGTAACAGTGTCCTAAATTTCCTAATAACTCAAGCATCAGATTACTTCAATTCTAATCACCATTTTTGTTTTATAACCAAACCTGTAACTTAATAGCAGTGGAACCACATGGAAAATAAACTGAGAAGAATGTTGATATTTAAAAACTATAAGCAAATAAGTATAATTTGATTCTGGTTTTATTTTTGTTTCTCTCTGTATTTTTTAAAAAGGCCAGTTGGGTTTCCATGAGTATATTTCTTTTGCAAAAATTGATTCTACAGATATTTACAAACTTAGAAAAGTAAAGCACGAGTGTTGCAAATCAGGCTTGGGAAAAAACATCACAGACTGCTTTCATCAACTGTATCACAAAAACACTTTAATATTGACCCTTCACCAACTATAAACTATAGGAAGTATCTAGTGCATTAGCTGTTTCCTGCTGGTACCCAAAGTTTAAACATTTGTGCACAGAATGAGTAACTTGACAGTAGGCCGACTACAAAAATTGGGTTTGGGTAGATTGCTTTGATTACAGTAACGTTATTCAACGTATTGTTTTTTATGAACATTATCATAATATTTAAAGATATTCAAACTTGCCATTTTTTTTTTTTTAATTTGAAAAAGTCAGCAGCTTACTGCCACTGGCAGTTAAAATGATGCTAGTCTCAGTGGCAGCATGCTTAACCTCCAAATCATTGAGGTTCATTGCAGCAAGCAAGCCACTAAATCTTCTCTGTGTCCAGTGGGGACAATCAGAATTGTGCTGATTGAGAGGAAACTACACCAAGGATACAAAAGGGTCACCACACCTAAACAAACACTGTGGCTGAAGGCAATTTCAAACTTTCTATGTTTTGTAAATGAGAGAGACTTCTTTTTCCAAGGAAAAGCAAAATGAGATTCAAGCCTTCCCATTCAGTTTCTCTTAAATCATCTGGTTTTCTAGTATTTTTTCTTTACACCCTGCCAAGCAATATTATAATTTACAGAAGTTTTTGCTGATAGAAAAAAACCTGGAAGCCCTCTCCAATGCCAAGTGACAGCAGTTTAGAGAGTTTAACTGGTGAGTAATGCACTGATGAAATACCGCAATGCAAATTTTTTTCAAAATATTTAGGACTTAGAGATTACTTGCGGAAATGGTAATGTTTCCTAACAAATCAAGTGTTTCAAGAACAGACCACCCAAATGTATTATCATAAAAAGAAGTCAGTTACTTAATTACATAATAGAACAACATATTTCCACATTTCTACTTTACTTCTCTATTTTACTTTTTTTTTTTTTTAACAAAATGTATCCTCTCTAGAGAGTAAAAGATTTACAACAGGAGGCTGGACGAATTAATTTGCTAGTAACCAACTTCCTCGTGTTCCAATTATTTTGGAAATAGTTTAACTTGAACCATGATACTGTACATGTAGCACAAGGGAATGAAAACACTACCCCTTTTCCGCATCTGAAATGGCTTTACTGAGACCACCTACACTGACTTAAACTGCATGCATTCTCAACTAAATTTAAAAATTATAGAACTATTTATGTTGGAAAAGACCTGTAAGGTCATTGAGTCCAACCACTAACCTACCAGTGTCAAGTCCACCACTTCTGGACCCCTTGTCCAGTTCTTGACAATTTCTGCATTTTAGTGAAGAAACTTTTCCTAGTATCCAATCTAAACCTCCCCCTGGCACAACTTGAAGGCATTTCCTATCATCCTGTCACTAGTTTGTTGGGAGAAGAGGCCAGCCCTCACCTTACTTCAACCTACGAAATAGTCATGGAGATTGCGAAGGTCATCCCTAAGCCTTATTTGCTCCAGGCTAAACACCCCCAGCTTCCTCAGCTGCTCCTCATCAGACTTGTGTTCCAGATCCTTCATCAGCTATGTTGGCCTTCTTTGGACACACTCCAGCACCTCAATGTCTTTCCTGTTGTAAGAAGTCCAGAACTGGACACAGGATTCAAGCTGTGGCCTCACCAGTGCCCAGTACAGGAGGACAATCACTGCCGTGGTTCTGCTGGCCACACTATGGCTGACCCAAGCCAGGCCGCCACTGGCATTCTTGGCTGCCTGGGCACACTGCTGTTTCATGTTCAGCTACTGTCAACCAGTAGCTCCAGTGGCTTTCCATACACTCTGTCCCAAGCCCAAGATTGTTGTGACTGAATTGCAGGCAAGACCAAGGCACTCAGCCTTGTGAATCCTCAGATCATTGCCCTCAGTCCACTGATCCAGACTGTCTAGAATCCTCTGCAGAGGTTTCTTACTCTCCAGCAGATCAACACCCCGATTCAACTTGTGGGTGCACTCGATCCCCTTGTCCAGATCATTGATAAAGAGGTTAAACAGGACTAGCTTCAATACTGAGCCCTGGGGAACATGCCAGTGACTGACTGGATGTAACTTCATTGATTACTACTTTCTGTGCTTGACCATCCAGGCAGTTTTTTACCCAACAAGAAGTGCACCTCCGCAAACCATGAGTCGTCAGTTTCTCCAGAAGAATGTTGTGGAGAAGAATGTGTGTCAAAGGCTTTAATAAAGTCCAGGTAGACAACATCCCCAGCCTTTCCGTCATCCACTAGGCAGGTCACCCGGTCATAAAAGGAGATCAAGTTGGATAAGCAGGACCTGCCTTTTCTAAACCCATGCTGGCTGGGCCTGACATCTGGTTGTCCTTCACATGCCATATGATGGCACTCAAGATGATCTCCATCATGATCTTCCCTGTACTGAGGTTAGACTGTCAGGCCTGTTGTTCCCCACACTTCCTTCCAGCCCTTCTTGTAGATTAGTATCACATTTCCCAGCCTATTGGGAAGTCTTCTGGGTTACCCAGGATTGCTGGCAAATGATGCAACGTGGCTTGGTGAGCACTTTCACCAGCACCCTCATCACCCCTGGGTTTATGCCATGTGGCCTCATAATCTTTACTGAACAACTGGTTTTAGTATTAAAGACTATGGAAAAGAAGGCATTAAGTACCTCAGCCTTTTCTTCATCCTTTGTAACTATGTTTCCCTCTGCATTCGATAAAGGATGGAGATTCTCCTTTGGTTGCTAATGTATTTACAGAAACATTTTAATTGCCTTTTATGTCAGTAGCCAGATTAAATTCTAGCTGGACTTTGGCCTTTCTAATGTTCTCCCTGCACAACCTTACAGCATCCTTGTAGGCCTCCTCAGTTGTCTGCCCTTTCTTCCAAAGGTCATAAACTCTCTTTTTTAAGCCCTGAGTTTCAGCCAGAGCTTTCTGTTCGGCCAGGCTGGTCTTTTTCCCTGCTGGCCCTTTCTTTCAGCACATAGGATGGCCTGCTCCTATACCTTTAAGATTTCCTTCTTGAACAATGCCCAGTCTTCTGGAATTCTTTGCCCTTCATGATTGTCTACCAAAGGACCCTGCCCTAGACAGGCCCAAATTTGCCTTCTGGAAGTCCAGTGTGGCAGTTCTGCTGAACCACCTCCTCATCTGTCTGAGAACTGAAAACGCTTTAATTTCATGATGACTGTGCTCACGATAGTCTCTGACCATGACACCACCCACCAGTTTTTCTCTTTTCACAAAACAGCAGGTCCAGTGGGACATCTTCTCTCACAGGCTCATGCCCCAACTGTGTGAGGAAGTTTTCTTCCACATGCTCCAGCAATCTCCTTGGCTGTTTTCTCTCCACTGTATTGAATTTCCAGCAGACACATGGTAAGTGGAAGTCCCCCACAAGAACAAGGGCCAGTGGTCGTGAGACTTTTCCCAGCTGCTTATAGAACATTTCCTCTGCCTCTTCATGCTGGCTGGACAGCCTTTAACAGACTCTCACCATGATATCTGCTTTGCTGGCCTTCTCCTGATCCTTACCCATAAACACCCAACCCTACTGTCACCATCATTAAACTCTAGACAATCAAAATACTCCCTAGCACAGAGGGCAACCCATTGCCTCTCCTTCTTGCCATGCCTTCTGAAGAGTTTACAGCCCTCTATGACAGCACTCCAGTTTTGCAACTCTTCCCACCATGTTTCCATGATGGCAACTATGTCATGATTTTTGTGCTGTGTAAAGGCTTCCAGCTCCTCCTGTTTGTTGCCCACATTATGTGCTTGGTGTAGATGCACTTCAGTCGGGCTATTGATACCACCTCCTTTTGGGGAGGAAGAAGCCCTAATTCCTATGTGATCACTGTAAGGCACTTCCATGGTTTCTAACACAACAATAACCCTTGCACCTTTGCTGCTAATTGGATCTCCATTCCCTATCATTCCCAAGACAGTAGATCAAAGGATCTTGCTAGTACACTTCATTCATTCAACATATTTTATATCATATCAACTGCCCCACAGAGATTGGTCAAGAACTACTGTATTTCTGCAGTCTGCACAAAAGTGAGACATTTCTTCAGCAACTTCACGGATTTCACAACAGATCACCTAAATATCATACTTCTTAGATTCTTAACCAGTCTTCTTTGACAAAACATACAACTGGAGATTGCTTAACCAGTAGAATGTGAACTAGAAATAATTTACTAGAAATAAAAATTAATCTGCATGATGATGGGCTATCCTTTATTTATGACACACTGCTAATTCCCAGCAGTCAGCCATTCAGACCAGCTGTCCTACATTTCAACACAAAATAAACATAGTTCTTATTAAGACTTCTTGAGGCCTTTGCAAATATTGCCTTAATGCACACATATATCAATAAACCTCTCCCCCATAACTTACTCGTCCCTCAAAATGAGTAAAAATATTTTCTTAAAATGTATGCAGCAATAGTATGTCTGAATGCTCAGAGAGTTACCTACCAGCCACATACCTTAAACACTGAGAGAGCCTTGTGAATATTAAGTAGATGCAGTCTTTATTTTTTTATTTGAGAGCAAAGTGCTGAAACAACTACTTTGTACTTCACTACCTACAAGACATATTGTGTGTTCATCACCATCTTATAGAATAGTAAAGTCTACTAAAGGGACTATCAGTATCTGATGAGAAAGCAATATGTATTGGCAATCCATTAGAAAAGGGTAACAAAAGGACAAAGCATTTAAATAATTGAATTTCACAGCAGATAACTTTAGTGGGTGCCATAAAATGTGCTATATCTGTAAAAACATGAACGTACTGAAGGGGAACGTGGAATAAAACTGGATCAGAGGTGCTCTGGCAAAGAAAGCAAGGAAAGAACAGGGATTTTGTAAAAGAATTCAGCACTGGTCCTTCTCCTTTTCTGGGCAATTACCCTACATTCCCTTCTGGGACTGTGACAAGACATTTGTTTTTTCTTTTTTATTTTATAGAATTGCAGGCCTACCCTTAACATATTCAGTGGATGACTACACACATTTCTTGGGTGGCTGTCCCACCGGGGTATTTTTATGTGAATCTGAATTTGAGGGGATCCTATACCTCATCTGAAACTAATCTACTGTGCAAAGAAATTTCTACTGATCTCCTCACTGCACTAAAACTGTTTAAACCAGATGTGTCAAAGTTATTCTGCAAGAAGGGGCTGAATTCCATGTTTAATTATGCCCCATGGAGCAGGTCATAAACCTCATGCTATCATTGACAAACTGTTTTTGATCCCTCTTGAAGAGAAGCTGCTTTGGCCCAATGGCTAAACACAGAAAACAGACATACAGAAAATAAATTTAAAAAAAGTTTTAGCTTGGTTTGTAAACACAAGGAAAATAATTGGAGAGGAAAATGGTATTAGATGTTAATGTAGCATTGACTGGCAAACAGTTGGGCAGTATAACAGGATAGAAAACAGCTAGCAGCATGGAAGCAGAACTAATGCAAGGTTTCACTTCTTGGGAATTACCCCACTTACAAGGTTCTGCAACAGAATGACTGCAAGAAGTTTCAACCCTTCCCAAGATACAGCGCAGTGGGGCTGCACTATAAAATGGACTATGGAGAAACCCTAGAACAAACATCTCTCTGAAAAGACAGAAGGGTACATTGCATGTACCCTTGCATGCAAAATTTCAGAGATTCTGTTTACAGAAAAGACATCTCTACCCTCCAATTCCAACAGCAGTGTTAATACAACTATTGGGAACAAAAATTTGCAGCTTGGAAATGAGGAAAAAGTGGCCAAGAACAGGGCTGAGGAAAAAAAAAATGGGAAGAAAAACAAAAATCAAGATGATTTGTTAAATCCAGTATTCAACCTAAACTTTCTCCATCAACCTTTTCAACCCATGCATCATGGGAATTGTTTGAGAATTTTTCATACCTCACTGCAGTACATAGCTCCCAGTTGATCAGTACTGCTCCATACTTATTTGTTGCTGACAGCCTCCCCCAAAATGTGCTTGTTCTTAAATTATTGGCTGGTTCAAGTAAAAAAAAAAGTCATCATTTTTGCTAATACTCCATGAAGTAGGATCACTGCTTTTTGAACACTTTCTACAACAAATCACATGACTTGGGCTGGGTCGATTTAACCCCCCCTATGTTTTGACAACTCTCTACATGTTTTTCAGAAGCAACACTAGCTCACTCCTCATTAAGCTTGTAAACAAAAGACCTTCACTTTTCATGAATGGAGAGTCATCCCATCCCATTTTCTTCCTAGTTTCAGTGTTTCTCCACAAGCTATCATCTGAGACTTTCTGCTAACAGTAAAAAGCTGTATGTTAGAAGAATAAGACAGAAAAGTCCATGTGAAAATGACCTTAGGAAAACAGCAGAAAGAACAGAGAAGCACACAATATTGTCAAAGGTTACCCTAGGAATTTATGCAAGCATTACTGCCTAATGTAGATGTGTGGAAAAGAATGTTTCATTCAAGCGCAGGAGAGTCTTCAGCTTGAACTCAACTTGATAGCTTCACCTAGGCTTTCTCCTGCAGTTTTTCACAACTAAGCTGTATCACCCACATATCTGCTACACACTACAGCTAGGAATGTAAAATTCTCAGTTTAGGTGATGCATGGGTTGAAAACGTTGAGAGAGAAATAACAGTGTCTTACCAAGGCTGAAACCCATGGCCTGGCAGAGCACTTGCCTTGAGCAGAAATTTTTGCCTATGATTCACTGGTAACAATCACAGATCCCACCCAGGTTCTGCTCATGGGCATCAGGGAATCCCATAAAAAGGAAACGGGACCTCACTTAGTGTGACTTCAGGCAAGAGTCTGGAAAAATACCGTCCACCTGGCAGGTTAGTTGTGGCTTTATCTCCATGACTCTTGAAAAATCTCTAAAGAGAGACTTTGTAACTAACTCCTTTTTCTAAGTGCAGCCATGCTTTCCTGGGGGAGATTCCTTCCCAATGTCCAGACCAAGCCACCCAAGACACAGCTTCTGGCTATTATTCTTTATGTCACCAGGATTTACCATGAAGGGTTTAATTTCATTATCTTTCCAACTGCATCTCAGGTTAGCAACTATTCTGATTGCATTTTAGCATTCTTTTCGCCAAACTAGAGAAGTCCAGCTTCCTTGAAGCCTCTCAGTAAAAAGGTGGGTTCTTGCTATCCTGGCAGCTTGCCACTAGACACTCCTCACTTTCTTCACATCCCT
>WEIV01013055.1:1241-11943 GCA_013390005.1 Calyptomena viridis | reverse complement strand
ATAAAACAATATTTTACTAAGCTTTTTTTTTTCTTCTAGGTAACAAATACAGGTGCAAGGGCTTTTTATGGAGGGGGGAGTTGTTTGCTGAATTTAGGGTGCCATGGAACCAACATCAAAAGAAAACAGAACAAAAAAAACCAAAACAACACAAAAGCACCATGTGTCCCTAGAGAAATGACACAAGGCAGTGAGGAACTGGGTTATCCATTTCTAGAAGTGCATAGGGTAAGCCACGAGTGTGTTACGTTATGTTGCATTTCAGTGGTTAGAAAACTTCAGTGAAGCGGTGAAGAGTCCCACTGGCTCAACACAGAATAGCAGTGGTAGCCAAGTTAACAGTGATAAACCACTTTAAAATGTCTGGTGCACCACAAGAGAGTTGTGTTTCAATGACATCAAAACTACAGGGCAAACCAACCATTAAAATCATTCATTCAAATCATAGTTTGACAGTTTTCATGGGTCCAGGTTTAAGATTATAGATTTTTATTTATTTAAGCATTTTAAAGAAGTGACAAGCATTTTGGTATATAGGCTGAACAATGATTGCTTTCTAAATTACTGCAAACACAGTTCAACTTTTGTTGTATTCATCTTTTGCTTTCACTTTTTGCCTAAACAATTTTATGAAACATTCTTAGTTTCTGCCACCTTCTACCCATATTAAGCAACCTAGGATTGTAAACCAGGGCAGAGTTTTTAGACTGAATGCAGCATATTCTCCACTCCCCTAATCCTGCAGAACCTCCTCCGCCTCCACATCTGCAGGGCTGGAGCATTGCCAGTGGCAGGTCTGTTCTTCACGGCATCATTCCTTCAATGCCTGTAGGGATTTTCTGCAGAAGATAATTCTGACCATATCTTACTAAAACTTGATGCCCTTTGATGATAGTTTGATAGCCTGTGCAAATGTAATTGACTGCCTTGCTTAATTTCTAGAATTGCTGGCACTCTTAGCAATAAAGAAACAAACCCCTTGATTCACACTACCATGATTACTTGCAATTTTGGCAGCTCTGCAGTTCAGACCCAAGGCTGAAGTGGCACAGAAGTAAAACCACTGTTTCCCGTTCCTGCAAACTGGCTTTTGAAGTCATGGCTGTAACACACTGGGCAGACAGCTTCTGGCCATAAACACAGGACAGTTTTTAGGACAAACCACCATGCACTTTCCACAGAGTCTAAACCAAGATTAAAATAATATTTGCATCAAGAGAAACTATAGCTATGAAGAGAGCTAATTTTATGCTGGTATGGTTGAAATATTATACCTGAACTTGCTCAGAAAGTATGTACTTTCCTTTAATACAAAATTAGCTTTGGGTGTAACTATTATTTGTTTTTCAGCAGAACTACAAACTATTTCTATTTGCTTGCACCTAAATGTAACAAAACGATGTTCTCCACACCCATGAAGTTTAATTTTAGGAGCCAGAGGCTTCTGAAAAACCCAGGTGAGCCAAAAGCTGGCTCTCATCTTCCTCCAACCACAAATGGAAAGGTGGAAAGTCCTAAAGAAGGAACAGCCTTAGTGCTATTACTCCTTCTCCTCTTCCACTCCATGTCAACCAAACACCTCAAACTCAGTCACATTCACTGTCTCCCTCTTGCGGGATTAACAGTCCTTTTCTTGTTGCTGTCAGAAGGTAGTATTCACCATCAGGAAACTTCCTTCACTGTAGCTAGTGTCAGTTCTATCTCAGATTACTGATTTTTTTCTCCTTAGTTTTTGCTTTCTGGAAGAACTATAAAAGAAGAGTAACTACATTTTAAAACTAAAAATTCACTTTCTAAATACTGTTCAAGATTGCTCATTTACTCTGCAAGATTATTGTATTCCTAGCAGTGCTCCAATTCTACCAGATACTGCAAATCACTAGGGAATATATGAATTAATATTTTCCATCATAGAATGATGAAAACAAGCCATTTTTTACAAAATTAATTCCCACACTTCATCTTTATTTTCACTTTTTGTAAATTAAATTTGGAATATTTTTATCAATTTTAACATTTCCTCATTTCAAATGAGGAATCAATGGTTTTGTAGGTATTAAAACAAAAATTCTGGCTGAACTGCAAATAACTGAATAGCTCAGTGTGTCTGTGTGTGTATATATATGTGTGTGAGCACGTATATAAAAATGCATGCACAAAAAGGCAACACCCTGAGGTTAAATTATCTTTTCAAGAAGATTCTCCTTTATTATTTTCATCATGGTAGAATCTACAAACCTCACTAGAGGGGCCCTCACTTTGGGGCCCCACTGCATGATGTGCTGTACAGACATCTATTACAATTCAGTTCCAACCCAAGAGAGTTCACAAATTTGTATTTCTCCTACAATGCACATAAATACAGTGTGGCTGTTCAGTTCTTCAAAACTAGCCTGGATAATACCCTCGAGAACACAGACCATCAAGAAATTACTATGATTTGAGTTTGACTATTTATATGTTTTTTAAAAAGACTCAGTAGTGCTTCAGTTTAAAAACAGTTTGAGGAGCAGTGTATTAAAAGACAAACAACAAATGGACTTTAACACTTTATAAAACCAAGCCCAACTAAAAATTAATCAAGTTTCTAACTGCTGAAAAAGTCAAAAAGGAGTGGTTTGCAATGGTAAACTTTTTTTCCATATGGGAAGATGTTTCAGTTCAGCTTTAAACCAAAGGAATTAAATTGGCCTCTCGCATTATCAAGAACATAAATAACTTAGTGGGTCTTCTATCTTTCACTCATCTCACAATGTTTCTTAGTGCTGCACATTCACAATGACAGCAGCTCCTCTGACACACACACACATTAACTATTTTGTTTTACTGCATTATCTGATGCATAGCTGTTGACTTGTACCCATTGCAATGGACACTGCACATATGAAGCAGAGGCTCAGTCCCAGAGCTTAAAATGTATATATAAAAACACAAACAGCAGATGGATGCAGACAATTTCTAAAAAGGAGATAAAGCTGGTCAGAATATTCTCAGCACACTGGCAGATCACTAGGTCTTATATATCTAGGTATATAGATATACAAAACAAATCTCTCTCTCTTGCTCAAACTTCTTTTGAGTATAAACACATACATAGAGGATGAAGACGCTTATTTAACTATTAGGTGAGCAATGGAATTTGTCATCATAAACAGAGTTAGAACACTTCACATAGGCCTGAAAATGTTCCTATTTAAACATTTCTTTTAATGAAAACCAAAGTCATGAATAAAGAGCTCTCTTTCTTAATATGCAATTGGATTCCACTAGGAATCTCCAAGCAATCATTCCTCTTTTTTCCAAACTCTAAAAAAAACCTGAACAAAAAAACCACTCCACAACCAAACAAAGCAAACAAAAATAACAGCAACAAAAATAACAGCAACAAAAATCACCAAAAAACCCAAGAACAAAACTAAAGCAAAGCCACTGAACAAAAGCCCCCAATGCAACTGCATCAACAGCATTTATCTGTCAAATAGGTCCTGTCTAAATAATGCAGTGACACAAATATAAAAACATAATTTTAGGAGCATATGAATATAAAGATGCACTAGAGTTGTATCAAGATGATTGTTTACTCTCAAGTTATTGGCAGATTTCCTCTGATCTGATTTCAGGTTTGTAAAAATATGCTACTGAATAGGTAACCCTTTAAGTAAAAACTCTTTAGGTAAACTGGGAACAGTAACTAATGTAAATGCAACACAACTGTTCTCAAATCTATCAGATTCACATGTTCACATTTTTGCTGTTTCATTACCAAAACCACCAGCTTCTGTTAAGTTACTAAGTGCTGCAGTCCAAAATTAAGTTCATGGCATTGAAGACACTAAAACAGAAAATATTTACCATCAAAGAATGCAAACATTAAAATTATTAAATAAATTAGATGATCGAGGCCCCTAGGATAGGGGGAGAGGAAAGGTCTGTGACTTTCTTTTCCATCTGTATATTTCTCCCTCTCTTCTCTTTTTCAGTTATCTTGCTCCTTTTCCACCATCTCTCCAGAACTCAACAGGAGATCAAAGGATGTTCCACCCATAGTAAATCAAGCCAGAGGCTACCAGTCTGGAGAACACAGCCAAGGCACAATTGCAGGAAAATTAACACAACTGCACTTGCATCAGCAACAGAGGTTAATAATTTTTAAAGGATAGAAGTCACATTTTCACTGGTTTCACAACTACAAAAATGGAATTTCTGGTTTAGACATCCAATAAAGAGGTTAAAATATATTAAAGTATTCACTTTTTTAAAGTAACTCAGAAGTCTGCTTTTGTTGTTCTAGGAAAATACTATTTTTTTAAAACCTGTTAGTTCTTTGTAAATGCTTAAGTTTATATTCAGCATGATTCAGTCTAATTTCTATTAACATGTCTGCAAGTGTAACAATATCCGTATCCTTTTCAAGCTGTTTGAATGTGGGATTTTTTCCAGCGTTTTCTTTAAAAGTTTAGCTGGCTGTTTTATAATTTGTCACCTTTTGTCTTCTTTCAGCAGTATGTCATTAAGTCTTTAATTTGGCGTTTCCTGTTGTCTGCAGAGGGATATATGCTGTTTTAAATCCAAAGGACTGCAGACATAGATGGTGGGTAAAATCTGTGAACCATAAGTAAATTCTTATAAGGAACATACAAAAAAGATTGTTCTTCAGTCAGACTTAAGCCATTACTTTCTTCAAAAGAAGAAAAGACACAAGTTAAGAAAAAGGCACCGCCAAAGACCTTCTGCCCAAATGTGCATCTCCATGAAGTTTCCTGCTGAGTGCATATGAATGCACAGCGATCTGGGAAAAGGATCCAAATAGGATTTCAAACATCCAAAAATTTTAACTCAAACATTTAGGTATTTCACCATGCTGCTATTCATTCATTCACTGATTTTTTTTGTCTTAGTTTAAAGAGATGCTAAACAAAAGGAGAAGAGCTCTACATGTATTTACATTCCAAAACTAAGCTCCCCTTACCACCCCCCTAGTCTGTCATCCCTTCATAGCTAAACAAACCGTAAAGTCTAGCCCTATGTCCTTGAAGCAAAGTCACAAACACAGTAACAGGAAAGTTTGGTCTTTCAAGAAGAAAAAGACAAAAAGCGGTTTTAATCTATTATAGCTGCCTATGTTGTTTTGACTGTGAGCGGCACAGTGTTCAGATAATATGTGCAGACTGAACTGGTGGAGGAGTGGGATCAATTTCTTTACTATTTTGGCTCTTACTAATCTTTGTTCTTTGACAATTTCCCCATCATTAGCAGCTATTCCTATCCTACTGCTAAGACCAGCTCTTAGATAAAAGTGATAAATTTCCCCAAACTATTTTGCAAACAAAACCAGAGGCTAACTATTTTGTCATGTAAAAGCAGGCAAAAACAACGCTTGGCTCTCTGCAGCAGAGGGGTTTCCATGTAGAGGAAGACTAAAAGATCCTGCTGCCTGTGCCACATACAGCTGCAGGGCCCCCTACAGAGCTGCTGGGTGCTGCAGACAGGGCAAGTCACACGCTGTAAACGCCAAAACCTCCAGGTTTTACCCATTTCTGACACAACAATACTTTTCACACAGTATACACATACAGTACCTTTCCCAAGGAGGTGAGAACCTAAACAACACTAGAAAGGTACATCATTCCATTGGGAAACTCAACAATACCTTCTGTTTGTGCTGAACACTTATGGCACAGGAGTTCTCTGCTGTGGAAAAGGCAGAAATACCCTATTTGAAGCAGGGCAAAGCATGAGAACAGTATATGAAAGAATTAGTGGATTACAAAGAAAGTTTCTTCACACAGAGGAGAATACATTTAACCCACCTTCTTAAAAGGATTTATAATGAATTATACCATTTTCTGTTTGTGAACCGTATTTTAAACCTCAGGATAATATGTACAGCTGAAAAACTTAAACATGGGAATTTTACCATAAAGCGATTTATTCTTAGTGTGAAAACGCAAAATTATACATTAGAAAAATACATCAACCTAACACAGCCTCTTTGATAAGAGTCGTAAACATTATTCTCGAAGCACTTACAAAATTACATATTTTAACATTACAAGGACCTGTTGAGATCATTGTAACAAGGCTGATAACACGAATTGCATCCTGTTCACTTTCAATTCTTCTGGAGAGATACTGCTGAGCGCCACCGTTTTGAACATTAAACACACAACAACACTTTTCTTAAGCTGCTGCTAAAATATATTAGACTTTCTGACCTTGTCCATGATATGTGTTTTGCTTTGTTATTCCAATCCAGCCTTAAAAGCTGAAGGATTCCAGAACCTGACTTTCCATCTGGCTTGTTTGGAAAAGTTCTGGCCTTTTCTGTGCCAAAAATACAGGAGTTTTATGATCTTGAAAGTTGTACAGGTTGAATTGATTTCTGCTATCAAGTATGAGGCAGAAATTTATAATCAATGTTTATATAGCATATTTAACTGCTCATATCCAGCATTGTTACATCCATGTAATTTTTAAAGAACCTTTGCTTGTACGCTTATTATTTCATAAATACAGCTAAAAGGCTTTTTGAAGCTGTATGTTGTCACAAATTCAAAAGGAAAATTCTCCTAGAAATGGCCAAAACTGTCGCAGACGCAAATCTATGTGGAAAAGGTATTGTGAAAACAGGGAAGTACTACAGCTATTCCATTCAAACTCCACCACAGACACTCTTACTAAAAGCTTTTCTGTGGTTTAGCTAAATTCACTTTCAAAGTGGACTGAAAAAGACACTCTTAACCTCCTCTCAGAGAGCTACTGTAGAAGAGCTATCCTTGACAGATATTTTGGGCTAGTTCTTCATGTAGACAAGCCTTATATGATACCTTTCTCAGCATACTTCCTAATGTTACATCATCCACCACAATGCTTCAGTCTTTTGTAAACAACTTTGTGGGCAGACCCAGGTATTCTGCATTCCAAGTCCTCTAAACTCTTATATACTTCTCATCTATAGCAGGCTTGGTCTATATAAACAGCTTTTCATCAAGCATTTGTACAGAAAATATGAACTCTGAACATTCCTTTGTCATACTCTGAAGGTTTTCACTATTATTCTTCCATTGTACAAGGAAATTTACCATCCAAACTAAAAAGAAAGTTCCCTAGTTGATGCTTTTTAAACAACAAACATGAAGAAACTTGCTGTTTAAATCTAGGAATCAATTTGTGTTTAGAACTCCAGACTTACATAACCTTTAGGTCTCAATTTGAAATTATTCTTTCACCTCACCTTTGTAATAGGAAATTACCAATCCTGATATAGTAGCTACAGTGCTAATCCAAAATTTAACACTGTGCATTAAATGTGCTCCGTGATGATAGAAAACACATGCAACTGTGCAGATACATCCATCAAGAGAAAGGCGTCCAATAATTTTAGTACAGAAAACAGCAAACTCCAGACTCACAGGAAAACAAAAGAAAATAAAATGTAATTTCACACTGTGTCAAATGAGGAACTACAGAATAGGTAAGTAAGACGTCTCTCCCCTTTCAATAGCAGAAGAAGTTCTGCCAGCCAGCCAACTCCAGCCAAAGTAACAGAACATATCACTAAGTAACCTTCATTTGTCATGTAATAACCCTGTCTTAGCCTTATCTGCTAGTGTTACCAGTATTACATAAAAAACCGAGTTTATTTCACCAAAAAGTTTGAAACCTTTAACATGGAATTGCCATGGTTACTTGTGTTTCACATATATAATTGAATACATTGCCACATACATGAAAAAACAAAAAGCAGTGTTTTCCTATCTCCACAAACAAATTCAAGAGACATTGGCACAAAACTGTTACTTTGGCACATGCTGAACTAAGTTTGAGCACACAAAAAGCAGGTCTGCTGGAAATCAATTATTCAGTCTCAGAGGATGGTAAGGCCAAAAAAATGTAAACCCATTTATTAAAAATGTTCTCAACATGACAACAAATGGGCCACTGCAGAAAACAAAACTGTTCTGGACATCATCATAAGGCTTTTCATGACCTGGTTAGAGAAGATGCTCAAAGGAATGACGTGGGGAGCCTTGAAAAAGATACATGCAGCCATACACCACAACAAAGTGACTATTTTTTTGGACTGCTACAGTCTGCATGATTTCCATCTGCTGTTTTTATTCATTCTCTTCACCTTCATCCACTCATTTACATTTTGTGAGAAAGAGACACATTTTATGTCTAGCTGTTTTATAGTCCTGCTTTGTTCTCCTGTTTCCCTCATTCCCACCAAATTCTTAAAGCCTTCTAGATTTTTCTGAAAGCTTTTTTCTACACTGTCAACTTAGCTGATAAAGTGCAGATGACTACCACAGCAGTCCTAACTCTCAAACCTGATCATTGAAGCTTTCTCCTCTGAAAGACTTGTTATGCATCCAGCCTCCCAGACATATCCATGCTACTAAACATTTTCATCTGTCCTATAGGATTTTGATTTATTTATAGGCGGAAGAAATATACACAATGCAAGAATGCAAACTCAAACTAGTCAACTAGCATGTCCTCTCTGAATGAACACACTCATAGCAGTGGCACTGCCTGGCTACTCTTTCTCTAACCCAAAAAGCCTTTCCAAGAGTCCATTTCTGCTTCCATGTCCAATCTGGTTTAACCACTACTCCTTTGCTGTCCATATCTACTGATTGTGCATCAAACCAGCTGTCAGAATATTGTCTTTGTCTCACTATTTAAAACAAGTTTAAAGCTGTTTCTCTAAAAGTCTTAGCAGTGATATCCCTTCATATATTAACCAGGCAACTCCCACACCAGTTACCATCCTCTGCTCCTGAAATTTCAGTAAGGTTGTAAAAGCAAGCACTCAGAAGCAAGAAAAATGGGGGGTAAGGCTGCTCATGCAGACTGCATTTTGTCCTCTCAATTATAATTAAAATACCAAAATAATTACATACATGAAATCCTATTTTCTATAAAGATGCCTTCTTGATTGCATACAAGTGGAAAGCCCCTGGAGAACCAAGTTCTCCATCTGTATATGCAGGTTAGATCAAATGAAGAAAGCAAAACCATGCAATTTGCTTGATGCTCTGTGTCTAACCACCAGAGATCTACTTTTCTATCATCCATCTAGAAAAACAGAAGCTATCAATTTTAGTTTAATTTTCCTATTCTGAAATCCACCATTACCATAAGGCAGTGGAATACAGTGGTAACAATGAACAAGCCAAAACAGGCTGAGAACCCCATTTCAGGGTTTTATTCCAGGTTTAAGGGCTGGGTGTTTAAGCACCTTCAGAAGAAGGATGCTGGCGAGGATTCATAACAAGTAACTTTGGGTAGGTCAGAATTCCTTCCTTGGTAAAGAGCTATTAGGAAAACACAGATTACTAACATCAGTCAGCAGACACGACACCTGATCTCATGCTTTTCTGATTACCTGCCCCAGGACACCTTTGTCTGGGCCAAAGGGTATTTAGAGGGAGGAAAGCAGCTGCAGTCGTAGCCACCACTATTTTATCTGCGTCCTGTCTGGAGTTTAAATTGTGTGTGTCATACTGACGCAAGACACTAAGATGGTTCAAGTGTTGTGCTAATAATGCCTAGTGATTTTGGCAGGAATCCAGGAACACACTGTACAAAAGAAAAGCTAGACAGACTATGACAATTTTCAACGGCTTATAACTTGNTTCAAGGAGCTAGCAAAAGACTCCTCTGCCTCTCCACGTTTCTTTTTCAGGAAGGGAAGTAAATGGAAGGAGCTGGAAGTAAAAAAAAAGAGCTTTTCCAAGTGGGAAGCATTAATATTCAAAGAACTACCAAAAGTACAACAAATCTGCACTTCCCCTAAAAATTTCAGACACCATCTTCATGATAAAACAGCACCAAAACTCCTTTAATAATAGACAGTTATCAACCTGGAAAATGCTTATAAGCCTTCATCTTGTAAAATCCCGGTTCTACAGTTCTGACAAGACATATGTAAAAATGCCAGAAGTTGTTTAAACGCAAAGACCTACTAATGTGATCTTGTTCTACCAGTGATAAATCTATCAGGATTCGAACTTAGAGTAACTAATTGTATAGAGCTCCTCATAACTCTGAAACATCATGTACAGTACTAGACATAAACAGGGTTCACCTGAATCTTCAGGAGACTTTCACTATCTCAACACAGCTCTTAATCACAAACTTTCATTACTTATCATATATACTTTTGCAAAGTATTTTAATTCAGAGGGAGGGAAAAAAAAATCCATGTAGTTAGAGAAGTAATCAGCTTCATGATAGGAAATTCACTACTGCACAATAGTCTGGAACAGTTGGCCAGGCCAATAATAGAAAGCTATGATCTTCAAGAAATGTTTTCTCTATATAAGCCTTGAACTGACCTGGTTAGAACCTTAAACAGAACTGGAATTCTTCTGTAAACTTTTAAAGGTCTTGCCTGCAGGAATACATTTGCTCAACTATCAGACCAGAGTTGTGTCTAGTCCAAGCTTTAACAAATGGACAAACACTGGGAATAAGTGTTCCCAGAAAAGAGACTTGTTTAGAAGTTTCAAATCCAGGTACTTCAATGCCTGGTGAGTGAGCTTGAGCAGTTTTGTTACTCAGTTCTCAAGAGGAAACTGACAAAGATGAAAGTTGCTCTATGCTGAGCAAAAATGGGTTGTGAGAAAGGAAGCATTAAGATAACTCAAGATTTGGACTAACGTCCAACAGGGTCAACTAGGTTGACTTTGAC
>WEIV01013053.1:12596-24815 GCA_013390005.1 Calyptomena viridis | reverse complement strand
GCCAATTAAAGCAGAATGATGCTCAGGACATCTACTACCCATAGTATCAAGCACAGATCTAATATTCCAGCATGTGACCGTCAGTCTAAGCACACCTTTAGTGGCAGGGCATGCCTTTGTCTCTTTGTATTTGTTCGACCACATCAGCAGATGCCCGTTGGCCGTGGTTAGCCAACAGGGTGGAAGGTGGAGATGAGCTTTGGTTAGGCCACCTCTTCTAGGCCCCTCTCCATGTGGAGCAAGCAGAGCTCTCCTTAAAAAAGGCTGCTTGGTCATTCAGGATGCTGCCAAATGAGACTGTCATCTCCCAGTTCATCTTCAAGTGACCAAAATCCTGAACTGCCTGCATGCAGGGTTGGAACTGTGGCTTCCAGTGCATCTTATCCCCTGCCGTTTCATCCCACGCCTGTCGCTACAGGACTTTACAGCATGGATATACCCTTAGAGCCTGCGTAATGGATTTTTTAGGTGAGGCTCATCTGTCAGGGCCTAGCAAGCTTCGACGGANGTCAGGGCCTAGCAAGCTTCGACGGAGACAGTGAAATCCTTAGGATGTAGGCTTGGATCAAGTATCCTTCTCCTAGATGGATGGCCTTACAGGGTTAAATGAGCTCCACCTGCCCAGGTTTGAAAACAGAGTTGTCCTTCTCCTAGGATGGTTGCCAGGAGGCTAGCGAACCCAAATGGCAAGATAAACCAAAATGGTGCCTAAAGATGCATGGAAAATTACAAGACTGCATATTACACATCTATTTCACAAGAATTGTTGGACAAGTGGTTCCAAAAATTTTAAGACTTTAAAATAAAACTAAATGAAATTTAACAATAAAACCTTCATGCTCCATGACAAATGTCATTACCAACTAACTTATTCCTCAGATATTAAGTTTTTTTCTAAAACAGCTTAACTCAAAATCCTCATTTAAATTACATTTTTTTTTTGGGGGAGTTGTTTGTGAGTTTTATTATTTGTTGGTTTGGGGGGGGTTCTCTTTGTTTGTTTTTTTGTTTTATTTGTTGGGTTGGGGTTTTTTGTGATTTTTTTGTGTATGTTTGTTTTTTGTTGATTTCTAGAACTGCGATTTCTTACTGAAGGTTTTCCATAAATGTTTGCCCAAATTTTTCATAAAATGTACTGTCTTGCTCATATGTATGTCAGTCTTGGTACCTAAGTCAATATTCTGGATTTGAGGCACCACTACAAAGGTTCTGATATAAAATTATGACATGTGTAGAAGCCCAGTTTGCACAAAAGCCATTTGCACTAGGTCATTTCAGCCTTAACAACAAAGGAAGAAAAATTAAATTGTTTTGATTTAAACAAAGCAAAACTGATTTTTACTGTCCGTGTTGTGAGATGTAAGTCAATAAAATCTATAGGTTTTAGTCAGTTATCAGAGGCAGGCAACCTGCTGATTGTGGAGGTGAAAGTACAGAATGAAATCTAACTATTCACATGGACATGGAAAAAGGGTTTGGAGAACTTATCACTAATTTGAGTTTGAAGCAGGGTGACAAGTAGTGATTAATGAACAAAAGCAAAGCATGGGGTTTTTTTGTTTTAGTCCAACTTTTAGTAGACAGATGTCCACTTCATAAAAACTATCTGCATAACCAGCACTGATGAAGATCCCTGGTATCACTTCCAGTAGAAAGGTCAGTGATTTCAGTGAGTTTAGAAAGCTGAACCATTATGACTAATCACGATAGTTACTGTGTTTTATGATAAAAAAGTAATATTTATAAAAATATATGCCCAATCTTGTACCCAACACAGTATGATTGCTTTTCAGTTCCGTGAAGCCTAGTGGTGCTGAAGTTGCTCCACAAGATAGAGTGCAGCATTCATGAGAGAACAGAATAGTACCATCATTCATTCTAATGAAGAGAGGGATTGTGTCCTATGGAAACAAGTCATGGCAATTTGCATTGAACACTCAATACGATAATGTGAGTTAGATGGACTTAGTTATTCTTTACACCAGTATGTTTGGAAAGCAGGGTAGTGTTCATACTATTACACTTTACTGTCTGATCTTCCGTAGCAGTAGAACAACTACAGTATACAACGGATGACTTCTGATTTTCTTATTTTATATAGCAAGAATAGAGCTGAAAAAATAAAATGAAGACAGAAAACTGAAAGTAGTAACAAAAGAACAATTTATATTCAATAATAAGATTTCTTGTGCTATTCTAAAGCATGAACTTTACTGGTAAATGTTATTATGGGTTAGATGTTTTATTGGGTTTTTTTCTCCTCTGCGAGACAATTTTTCCATCACCAGCATGGTGTTGGCAAGCTGAGGAGAGCTGTTCCCAGCAGCAGCTGCTTTCTGTGTGAAAATGTAGTGGTGGGGGCAGCAGTGGCAGCAGCTGCAGCAATGGGGTGTATGCGGGGCCATGGGGCCCTGCGCTGCAGTTGCAATGGTGAGCACATGGCATAGCCGGGACCAGTGGAGAGCACCAGGCTGGCATCACAGGAGGTCTGGCAGGACCATGGCAGCAGAGCAGCTGCAGGAGCTTGGGCAACTACACCCCAGGGCTTTGCTGCCCATGTTCCATCATGTGGTGTGCCTGCAGACATGTAGAGACTTGGTCTGCCAGTCCCATTGCAGCTGTCAACCACAGCTCTGGCAGTAGCACACAGCTGCAGTGTCAACTCTGAGGCAGCAGGGTGAGCAGCAGCCCTGGCTTGGCAGAGGTGTTGCTATGTAGATGGCGGCTGGTCCAGTGGTGGCTGCCAAGCCTGGGGAAGTTGTGGCAGCAGTGGCACCCCAGCTGGCAGTGCACAGGGGGACAGCTGATGACATCTTCTGGACCCAGTGGGCGTGGGCTCTCTTTTCCTGCTCAGCTCCAGACAGGAAGGCAGCGTGTTCTCTCTCTCCAGGTCTCTGCAGCAGCTCTGCCGGCATTTGTCTGGATCCTGTTCAGCCCTCTTGGAGGACAACTTTACACACAGAGGCTTTTTCTCCCCCCTTCTCCNAATATATATATATTTTAAAAAAGAACTGTTATTTTTCTTCTATATATTTTGTGGTCTCAAGTTTTTGAATTTAAATTGCATAATGGTCTTTAAACCAAGACATATGTATTAATTGCTCATATTCTTTCAACAGTTATGTTGTTGTGCATGTGTTAATGTATACACAATCTTCATCATTTGAGTCCTGCTTTTCTAGGTAAGCGATGTTTTCTCTGATTTACTTGATAGTATGATTTTGAGTCCTATGGGGTTTTTTAAGCTGAAGCAGAACAGTGTGATTTCATATAGATACTATTTTATTCACTGAGATTTTATTTTATTGTTCATAGTTTTTACCTTCAAGTAACCTTCAAATCTAGCAAAGGTATTCAACAGAACTTCAGGTTCGATATGGTTTAATGACAGAATAATCACTCAAACATGCAGCAGTGGTTGGAAAGTCAGAAGAAATTTTTAGGATTCATAAATAAAAGGCAGCAGATCATTTATAATACATCAGATACAGCCCTTGAAGAATGGAATGGGGTGGGGAGGGTTTGTTTTATTTTTTGATGAAATGAAATAGTGAAAGCCAAGTGTTTTTCTCTTAAACAGGATTTCATTTTGGTCAGTCTTTCCTTACTGGCAATCTGAAATCTATTCTGTGTGGATTGTTAATGAAATTGTGAACAAATCCCACATAATGCACATCTGTAAAATATAGGCTTGAAAAGAATGAGCAAGAAATACTGTAGAATAATTTTACATTGCTGGCAAGAGTGTTTTACTGTTGAGTACATATTGGAATGCGCAAAAAATAACCAGAAGCCTGCAGAGCTTGCTTTCCAATACTCAGATCCCAAAGACCAGCTTGTAGCTGCTGTACATCAGTTGCACAAAGGATTAATTTAACTTAGAACATTAAGTCCACATTGGCTTGATGCTGTGCAAATGTAATAAGTTATTAGTCTATAGGGAGTTGTAGAGTGGAATAGCTGTTTTGGTGCTGCTGCTTCATCTGGTGTTAATAGCTTCAGCTTTCACTAGGACATTGATAAGACCGTTGCATCCTCTCATCCATCAGGTCAGAAAGGGGAGAATCAGAATATTTACTCACATCTACATAAGAAATCACCATTGCAATTCCAGCCCTAATCTCTGCCAGATAAAAAGGAAAATCACTGAAGAGATGACCAAGGCTACCTTTTCTGTACACAGCATATTAATCTGAAATAATTTACTTCTTTTGGACTGCAAATATGAACACGCTGTATTATAACACTGCATTAATAACCAGGTCATATCATACTTTTCAGATGGCATAGAACTGTGACATTCAAAATTATAACCATTCCTAGGCAGTTCCAGTATTAGATGTTACTTAAAATAAAGCCCTTGTCAAACACTTTCTCATCAGAATACAGAAGAAGATACTGGTACTTGGCTGAACCCATGTTTTTAGTAGTTCAAAATATAATTAGAATAAAAACATTAACTTCAAACCAATATTAAATATTAACCTCTCCCTAAGGTACTTCTCACTCATGCATTAAGCAGCCTTATGTATCTTCCTATTTTTAGTCCTTAAAACCTTAATTTAGTTATCCAAGACTGTAAAAATAATAATTTCTGCTATTACATTAATCTGTCAACAAGATAGTAAAATTGAAACTAAATAGTGCTGTGATTAATATGACAAATTAGTGGAACTGAGAATTTATGGCATTCATAGGTCAGTGAGAAAATATGGGCATGCTGACATCATGAGCATGGAAGAGTGTGATAGATAAAGAATAAAATCCATATCCATCTCACTATTAAAACAAAACAAACATGTTTCTGTTCCAATTATTACAATATACTAGTGGATATATATTCAAAAGATGAATGTGTGTGTGCGTGTGTGCGTGCGTGTGTGTGTAGCATACTGTGATGGGTTAACCTTGGCTAACAGTCAAATGCCCACTCAGCCACTCATTCACTTCCCCTCTTCAGCAGGACACGGGGAGAAAATAAGATGGGAAAGCTTGTGGACTGGCACAAAAACAGGAAGATCACTTAATAATTACTGTCTTGGGCAAAACAGTCTCAGCTTGGGGGAAATTAGATTCAATTTTTTTCCAACTAAATTAGATTCAGATAATAATAAATTACTATAACCAACAATATATTATTATTAAAAGCGTTTTTTATTTTCATATTTTAAAGAAGACAAATAACACCTTGTCTTCTCTGCTTTCCCAGGTTCAAATTCCCTCCTACACTCTCAATTCCTCCACTCACATCAAAAGGCTCACAGTGAATGGTGAATGGAGGATCAGGGTAAATATGTGACTGCTTCTTAGTGTTATCTTTTCCCCTTCACCCTTTTCCTCTGATTCGGCATTGGCTCTTTACAGACTGCAGTTCCTTCAGAAAATATGCAGCTGTTTCAGCATGAAGTTCCCTCACAGGCTGAGTGTGGATATCTGCTTCACCATGGAGCATCTCCATCTACTCATCTGGCCTTGGTGTTCTCTCTACTTTTTCTCATTCTCCCTCTCTCTTTCATCCTCTTTTCCCCCCTTCTCCCTGCCTGTCTTGTGTTTTCTGATCTTTCCTAAATGCATTTTCAGAGACCTATCACTATCTTGGCTGATGGGCTCAGCTGTGTCTTGTGGTATGTCTGTTGGAGACAGCTGGAATGATTGTGTCTGTCACAGGGCAGCCCATGTCATCTTCCCACAGATGCCACCTTTACAGTCTACACCCAGTACACAGATACGAACACACACTTTCATTCAGCATTTCAGAGTGTATTGGAAGTCACTTTAAAACCTGTTCCAAAATTCACAGGTTCAAAAGTAAGAAAAGGTGGGATTTCGGTCAAATATCTATCCCTTTGTTCAAATCATGCAGGCAAACTGAACTCACTGATCCCTCAAGTCTGGTATTTCTCTACCTTCATTTACTATCTCTATCTATCTCTAGACCACGTCCTGTTACTCCAGCAGTGGAATGTCTGCCTGATTGAAGACTGACACTGTTTCATTCTCTGTGGATTTTTCCTCTTTGATCTGGGAGTCTTTCTTTACTGGTGTGGTCCACAATGAGGTCACTATAGAGTACTTTGAGATTCTTTTGGCAGATAGTAGCTGAGGAAATGAATACAACTCACGGTCACAAAAGAAATCTAGACTCTGAGCTGGTACAAGATAATTGTAAAATCCATCTGGTGCAGCAACACATTGATCTTACTCCTGCCACCTCTAGTTGTGCCAAGGGAGTGAGCAGGCATTAAAATAGTGTATATATTCAGTCAGGGATACAACCACTGCGCTAAGGGGGGGGTGCATGCCAAAATGACATTGGAGAACATAACAAAGCCAGTAATTAGCAATTATTCAGGATACTACACTTTCTGGGGTAGGTTTCAAATTTCTCAGCTTCTGTCTTTGATGCCATTATCTCATGTTTCTTTTGTCCTTTAACAAATTACTACAGAATTTGTAGATGGGCCAGCCTAGCAAACAGCAATGGAAATATTCTTTTCTAATTCACACAAAACCTGATGTCTTGCCTGCAATGGATCAATTTGTAGGAGATACATTTAGGTCACCTCTAACAATGGGGAATGTAACTGCATGTCCTTTTGCATTTGAACAACTGTATTCCATCAGTATGTATCTTTTTTTTATACAGAGAGTATGTTCTAGAGGTATCAGATTAAAGGATTTATTCTATAGCTGAAGTTCATTCTCTATTATTCTGAAAGCATGATTTTTCTGTGAAAGGGGTTATAATTTCTAGGCTGCATCTCCCAGAGCAAATTATTGTTGTGCTGATAGAAAAAGGGGAGCAATGCAAGGGAAGCAGGGAGGCTGGATAATCTCAGAACCATCAAGAACATTCTTAAAAACGTTTTTATAGCATAAGCAATCTATGTCAAAAACATGAGAGGTTTTTGACAATTTTGGGGGTAATTTTCTGTACCTCTGTCAGCCTAGGACAGTCTATATATCCAAATCCCACAGCAACAGGAACAGAATTACACCATCATGTATTATGTACATGTTCTTTCTGCCATTTTGAGCATATTCAGCTATGGAGGAATTGTGCCACTCTGTATACTGTATTTATATGTATTCATGCACTGAATTCCTGTTCTTTAACCTCTGACAGAAATCAAGAACCTTATGCTCAAGATCTGGATAAATCTATCCTTCTAAACCCGTAACTGGAGATCAAAGGAGAATGAGAAATATTTGGCATATTTGACATCCCATCTTAGAGTCCAATGAAAACCAAAATTATTACCAAACTGTCAAGAAGAAGTATTTCCTATATTTTTAAAGGGCATTTTGTATTTTTCATGNAATGCCTACAAAATGTCTGACTTCTTCCTACGCAGTTACAACTATATAAGACACTATATTGTTTACATTAATCACCCAATGACCTAGAGATCAGTTTCTCCTTGTCCAACCACAGTAATCAGGCCATGTCCAGTCACAGCCTTACTGATACACATGCTCAGGCAAAAAGTAGCCTGCTGCATTGGCCATAATTTGATTTTAAAACATGCTTTTAATAAGAAGCTTTTATTTTTTTAGTAATCTGTCTGGTTTTCATTGACATGTTTTATCTTTCTGCTGATGTTTAGCTAGTGCCAAGAAGAGACTATTTTTGCCAGATTAAGACACAAAATCAAATGCTGAAAACAAGCCTTTAAGCCCCTACCATTACATCTAGAAGAATCACTTCCCTAAATCACTAACTTCCTATAAGTGGTTATTCTGCCTCCTTCACAGATACTCATATTCTCATATGGCATTCACTTTGCAATCTAAATCTAAATTCAAGATGATTATGTGAAGTATGATTAATTTTTAATGCAACAACAAAGATGAACATGTATGGAAAAAATAGAGCATGTAGCTTGGCTGAGCACTTTGAATTATCACCTTCTTTAAAAGAAAGAGTAATACTGAAATCTTTTGTAGTGATAAAAAAGCAGTTGTCATCCCATTTTTAGAAAAACAAGTTTTATTTAAAGTATTTGTAAAAAAATATTTGTAAAAATTTTGTAAAAAAGTGGCAAAAGAACCTCTAGATATTGAGAGTATTGATACCAAGGTATCAAGAGAGTTCTTCTAATAGGTATTATTAAAGCAAGCAGATACCATCTTCCTATTGTTTTTCTAAATAATCCTATCACGATCATATTTTTGGTTGGTTGTTTTGAATTTATATCTGTCCATAGTAAGTGAGAGTGGTAGCATAATTTGGGCTGATATGAGCAGAAAAAATTTGCGGACAGTCCATCTGTTAGATCAATAAGATAACTTTCTGAGCACAGAGATTATTTATGCCTGAAATGATAGCAGGATATTTTACACATCTTCTGCTTCAGATCCCAAACTGAGCTTTTGCATCCCAAAATTTGTTCTAGTTTTCTACTGCTATTCTTTGGACTAAGAAATTTAAGTTACCTTTCCTTTTAAACTGGACCAGTGAAGACTTGGCTTTGCTTACAGTAAATCCAACTCCACAAATTTTGTGTGTGGAAAATACAAGAATTAGAAAATGTTCTTTGTCATGTTACAAATAGTAGAGAAGGACAGTGGATCTCCAGTTCACCAGCCAACCTGCTTGGTGCTCCTGCAGTTTTACTTTGCCCTCCTCGGCAGGTCTTTGGGCTCTGATGCATTCATGTGAAGCTGGAAGTGAGGAACTGTGTCTGTGTTGATGGGAGCAACCCCCTCTCAGATTTGTCCTTGCCCCATGGACTCCTAAGAGTGCAGAAAGTATTGGTTTGTTTGTGTCTCTCTCCTTATGAAGTATAAGACAAATTCATGAAAGTATTGTGGAGAGAGCTGAATTTAGAGATGTTATGAACATGAACAGATGCAAACACCACACCCTGGTCAGGTTCTTGCCACACTTGTCATGCTTCACAGCTCAACTGCATTAATTCACAGGGCAGGGGTCATTTAGGAAACAAGCATCTTGGAAATGGTTCAGTTCTTTCTTATGACATCCACTTGGTACTTCATTAAAGCAACTACAAGTCTTTTAGTTGTCTTTACAAAGTACTGTAATGCAGATCGCCCATCTAACTGTGGATTTTAGCCTGTATTGATTTAGGCTCTGTTACATGATAGCAAGCCAGATTTCAGGCTTCCTCTAAACAGGAATGACTGATCTGTTCAGTATATTATCCAGATAAATTTTAGAAAGCTTGATTAGTGTACAAGTAATCTTATCAGTGGGTTTTATTTGGACAATTATGGTTCTTACGATGCCTCAGTATTGAGTACTGACTAGATCCTTTTTATGACTGTTTTCATACTTAAACTCTTATTCATTATTTCTATATTTTTGTAGGTCTGCATTTTGCTAGTGCTGAGACCCTTGTATTGCTCATTTTTTTGAAGAAAGACTCTACCCATCCTTTGAGTCAGTGCTTCTCATACACTCACTGTATATCTGCCTATGCAGAAAAGTATCAGGCACACATTTATGGCTGTTCAGAAACATGGATTCAGTGGCATAAAATATGAAGTATTTTGTCAATATAAAATCTGAAATAAAGTCCAGCTCTTACTGACACTATTTGCTCTTATTTCATTATGCAAAAGAGACCACCATGCAATTGACCTGTCCTTTTATTAAGTTATGTTTTGTATGCAATGAATCCTTTAAAGTATTTTACACTACTGAGATCACATCTTTTCCTTAGAACATAAATAAATGCAAAATAAATGTACATGAACATTGAATATTGAGCCATTTTTATCCTCAGAATTTTTCAAAGAATATGCAATGCATATTTACACTTTCAGCTTTTTTTAGTTGAAAGGCACTGCAAGGAGGTTGTATATGTAACGATTTTTTTGTGAGTCCATTAACAAGCCAAAAGTAGTTTTCCCTCTTTCTGTAGTGGTTTGGACCCATTTGGTTGTGATCAAGATATTTCTAATGCCTCAGACACACATGTGAACTTCCATCATAATTTCAAGTGGTCCCATCCCTCTTTTGTCCTTATTTCTGAGTGAACATGAGCGGTCTTTGAACCAAAAAGGAAAGGCATTTCTTGGAAGCAGATCAAGTGAACTAAACAGGAGAGCTAGCATATTAAAGCAACCTAAAGGAAACAAACCCCCTTAAATTATGTTTTAAGAGAAATTTCTGTCTCCTGATAATTCCAGAGTAAATTCAGCTCATTTAGCTCAACTACACACTTTTGGAAAAATATTATTCTTTCTGGTTCCTGCAATAAATCCATTTCAGGACTGTTATCAAGCAAGGATTGCATCAATCAGATTTTATATTTTAAATATCACAGGCCTTATAACCTGTCTATAATTACTTTGCTACTTATTTTTCAGAATAGAAAAGGATAGTGTGACTTCCAACATTATGTGTGCAATAGAGAATGGTAAGTAAGCATTCAGGATCCACACTTGGCCAAGCACTCTGTGCCACCATTACAGCAACAGCATTGTAGTGTGTTGAAATTCAACTGTGCTTGTTTCTTAACTTGTGAGAAGTACTGGTCCATTTATACCATGCTTTTTACTTGTCCTTTCAATATTATTATCTATAATATTTCAGCTGCAAATAAGAGAAACTCAGTAGAAAGAAATCAAGTTATGAATGAGAGACAAATAAAGATGGACAGACTCTAGTCTTAAATCTTCCATAGCATTGATTAGCATTAAAGTCAGAAAGAAATAATCTGGGAATGGCTTTTATCATCATTGTTTCTGAAAACAAAGTTTACATTTCATACATATCCACAGACTGAAAGTTAAGAGTTTTTAATTGAATCAGTCAATTCATTTTCTTTATTTCAATTTCTTTTTCATTTTGACTGTTTTTCTTCAGACTGTTGTTTGTACTCTGCCAGTGATTTCTGGTGCCAAAGAAAATTCCATTTCAGTCAGAGCCCTTTTGTTATAGAAAAGGACAAACCAGGAAAAATATATGAAATAAATCCAATTTTTTTCCAAAGCATAGTGCCAGAATTTACTGATGAAAAAAATAAAATCAAGTAAAAAATTCTGAAGAATCTTGTAATTTTTTAACTGGCTGGTTCATATAAGCCTCATGGCATTAAATTAACAATTTAACAAATTAACAATTACATGATAATAAGGTAAAAACAATACCTGGTTAAAAGCTAGATAATGTATTTTGATATGCTATGTTGCCTAAATTCATAAATAAACTTGATCTGTACTATTAAAATGTATTCATGTGACTAAAAGGAGTTCTTGAAACATTAGAGGATTGCAAAGGCCCACTTTTCAGCTGAAGGCTTTCTAGGATGTGTGCAATTGAAATATAGAAAATGTCATAAGTGTTAGAATTCTGGAAGTAATGAAAATATTTTTTTGCAGTGATGATAATTGCACATTGAATGGGTTGCACTGAAAGACTTTTCAGCCTCCATCTTTGGAGGGTTGTCTTAAACAATATGGTTTAAACTCAATATTAACAATCCTGTGAGAAGTAGGTTAGATAAAACACCCACCCTGAGATCCCATCTAAGCCGAGAAACTCAGAAGTGAGCAGCATTATGTATGCTTTGGAATTACTGGTTAGAGATCATTCACCAAAATCTTTTTTTAAAATGTGTCTTTTGTTTAAAGACATGTCTTTTCAACCAGAAAAGAGCACAAAATCCTTCCTTTCTCTAGTTGGAGAATTAGAAGATAAAAATTATGATAATTGATAAGCCACTCCAGAATTTAATAACATTTCAGTAAAAAAATGCATTTTATAAAAATAAGAAAGGAAGAGAGAAAATATTTCAAAAAAACCCACACTTTAAACTACTTTTCTTCCTCATTTAGTATTCAGCTAAGATTGTTCCTTCAAAAAATTCAGACCACAGTCTGGTTGTGTTAAGAAAGAATCAGCAGCCAATTGTCTGTGGGAGAAAGAATGGTCTGCCTGGCCAAATTAAAGAAAAAAAAAAGGATGCACCTCCCCACTGCCAAAAAAAAAAAATCAATGACAAAAAGACCAAAACATTAGGGAAGCAGAAATAATGGCAGTTCGTCAATCTTACTCTATAAAAGCAAAGAAAAAGTTGTCTATGTCATCCATAGCCATTTCTCTCATGCCATAGGTAACCAGAGGCCTTCAGGGGGCTATAGAAGTGTGGCAGCTGCCTTGTGCTTTGCGAACAAAGATATGGGAAGAGCTCTACCCACACTCACCACAAACGCGCTGATGTCTAAAAAGGCCAATGCAGGATAGAAAAG
>WEIV01013052.1:25943-51492 GCA_013390005.1 Calyptomena viridis | reverse complement strand
TCTCTGAGAAAGAGTTTAGAAAGTAATGGGGTCCTTTCTGGACCTCATGATTCAGTGGGAGGACTTTGCTAACAAACTTTGTCTGAAGCTCCCACTCCCACCTGTGACAGCCTGCCATTCTTCAGTGGTTCGTAAATGAAGTGGTGATCTTCAGTTTTCTGGCATGGTGAAGGAACGGCATCATGGGAAAACAGGAAGTACAAAAAAGCACTCAAGCGAGAGAGATGGCCTTTCCGTCTCTCTCTCACTTGCGCTGGCAGCTGCAGCTGACACACGACCGACTATGTGGAGCTCAGTGAGTCCTACTTCCCCCATGCACTCCTCTTGAGCCCATCTTCTTTGCCACACGACCCCTCGCTGGGCTCTGCCATCTGGTTGCCATCTCATGTAGTCTTTGCCACAACTCCCAGGAGGTCCCAGCTTGTTCCTAACTCTGGTGACTTTGGGCCAGCATGTGCTGCCATCTAGTATCAGTGCATTGCCTCTGCCATCTCTGCTGGAACCCACACCAGACCCTCAGACAGACACCATCCACAATGGAGCTTCTTTTCCGCTCCCTGCACCTCAGGGAACAGTGATAGAGTCTCTCTTGCACTGCCTTTGGAAGGGCCCTGGATGTCCCCACCATTGTCATGTCTGCCATTGTTATGGCTACGGGACCCCTCCCTGGATCACAGCTGTGCCTTTGTCTCCCCAGGCTGTGCTGGTGCTTCCTGCCAGCCAGAGTTAGAGCTGCCCTGAATGGGAGAGTGTTCTCTGAGTGTGAGTTCCTGTTCTAAAGGTGTTGTTTGTGTTCTATGTTTTATGACACGTATGTATAAGAGCTGTTGGTATTTTTCCTATATTTTATGGAGAGTCTCTTGATTTAAAATTTAAATAGGCAATTGTCTTAAAACTAAGACAGCAGCCGATACTTGCATCTCTTACATCTCTTCTCAGCATGTTCACCCTGCATTTTGTCTGGCTCAGTTTTTGTTTCTTGTGATTTCCTGAACCTTAGCAGAATGTATACCGCCGAGTATGTTGAAACAGTCCAGTTCAAACTCACTTTTTCTTGTACTTGATACTCACAAATTGAAGTCATAGCTCCTCAGACTCCAGGGTTTGTGGCTGCAGCTCATAGCATGTAGTACTGATATTTGGGATCAAAACTGCATTTGGAGTGTTTCTTAAGCTTCTACATCTGGGACTGTGGTAGTGCAGAGAAAACGAATACAGAGCTAATACAGTCTTAAAAGCTTATAAATTAAATTATTTTTGTAACCTGTGCATTTAGACTTCATACTACCACTGGCATTTGTACTGTCAGCCAAGTTATGCACATACTAATAATGTATTTACTTTCTGCATATAAAAGTGTGTGTATGGAACAAGTTTAGAAATGTGGAGTGATTGAAACAGAGTGGGATTGTTTCAAATAATTCAGATTATTTTATTTCCAGTGAGTTCACAACTATCATTCCTTGGGAGACTTGCCACCTTCAAAGGAATCACAGAATCACAGAATTACCTAAGTTGGAAAAGAACTTTGGGACCATGAAGTCCAACCTATGACCTAATACCACCTCATCAGCTAAACCACGGCACTAAATGCCACATCCAGTCTTTTTTTAAACATTCCAGGAATGGTGACTCCACCAGCTCCCTGGGCAACCCCTTGCAATGGCTAATCACTCTTTCTGTGAAGAATTTTTCCTAATGTAAAAAATACAAATTACTCTATAAACTCCAGTTTCGAGATTAAGCGTTGAAAAGACTGACTCATCAGTGTGAAAGCAATTCAGACCAATAAATTGAGGCGTTCTCTAGCCAATATAAAAAAATGAACTGATCCTAAAAATCATTCAAACCAATTTTTTTTCTGCTCTAGGACTGAAACACTTTCATACTGCCCAGGGAAAGTATATAATCTTTTACAAAACCCAGTGAGTAGACATTATTTTTTAACTGCATAAAATCTTGAAATCTGGGAGTATTACAATTTTACACTTAGATAAATCCTTGGTCTTTCAAGAATTCATTTTCTGCAGAAAAAGAGAAGAAAAGACATCTGGAAGACAGCACTAAAGTAACATATGAGAAACGCAGGTGTTATCCTGCTCTTCTTGATGGAGGCAAGGAATTTATACCCTATTCTGCCAACTCTAGGTAGATGTTCTGACCAACTGCCAGTTTGGACCCAGGTGCTATACGTTGATTACCCAGTCCATCCTGAATCTGGAAAGTATTTTGGTCTGCAACCTTCATTTCTATTTCCTCATAAAAGAGCAGCTAAAAGAAGTCCCAAACAACTCCATGTTTGATTGTGATGCTGTTTTGGCAAGAACTTACCAGGTGTGCAAATTTTATACCTCAGCAGGTTGTGAGTTCTACAGTCCATGAGGAATGGTGTACCGTCCTATGTAATACAGGTACTACAGAATGTATTGTAGATATTTCATAAACAATGTAGTTTAGATTATATGTTAAACAATTTGGAATCTAGGAGCACTTAGGTTGGTGATGTTCTGACAGCTCATTTTGTGAAAAATATGATAATTATTCTTTGAGTTTGAAGACTTCAGCTACCAAAGTTTCATTCTGTAGTTTGTTAGCTGACATGTTAAGGGAGTAAAGACCAGTTTGTCACTGTGATAGAAACTGGGTTTAGTACTTTTATGGAGGAAATGGCTGCCAGAAGGTCAGTACAAGAGTGCAGAGTTGCCCATTTAATGGCCTGCCATTATTATCTGAAAACTGGGCAAGTGCTGGATGACTGGCATGGACTCGTTGCTCCTAGCTATGCTGCTGCTAGCACTGTTGTTTTTTAAAATCTGGAAGTCTTGTTGTTTAAAAGAGGGTAAAAGATCAGATTGACTTCTTTGTTTTATTCCTGATTCATAAAGTCATGGAATTTGGGTTTGAATTGGAAGGGATGCTAAAGACCATTTAGTTCAATCCCCTTGCCATAAGCAGGGAACACCTTGGGAAACCTGTGGCAGTGCCTCACCATCCTCACAGAAAAGAATTTCTTCCTAATAACTAAAGTAAATTTGCTCTCTTTCACTTTGAAGCCTTTACCCTTTGTTCTATCACTCCATGCCTTTGTAAAACCTCCCTCTTCAGCTTTCTAGTAGCCCTGATTTAGGTACTGGAAGTCTGCTTTATGGTACCCCTGAAGTCTTCCCTGTGCTGAACAACCCCATCTCTCTCAACCTACCTTCATAGGAGAGGTACTCCATCTCCATGATCATCTTTGTGGCCCTCCTCCAGACTCACTCCAATAGGTGCACATCCTTCTTGTACTAGGGACCTCAGAGCTGGATGCAGCACTCCAGGTGGGGATTTCACCAGAGCAGAGGGGGAGAATTGCCTCCCTCAACCTGCTGACCACACTGTTCTAGGATGTGGTTGACTTTCTGGGCTGCAAGTGCACCCTGATGAGTCATGTCCAGCTTTTCATACATCAGTATCCCTAATTCTTTCTCCTCAGGTCTCAATCCATTCTCCAGCCAGCCTGCATTTGTGCATTGGATTGCCCCAACCCAAGTGCAGGACCTTACACTTGGCCTTGTTGAAGTTCATGAGGTTTGCATGGGCCCACCTCTCTAAACTGATGACTGTACTTAAGTACTATGAGGAAGAAAAGTGAACTCTTTGGTAGCCCGTTCCATTATGTTTAAATAACCTCACAAATGGAAAATGTTCTTTGTTGGGCTTTTCATGCTAGTGAAAAGAGACACAGAATATCTTCATGGGTGAGAATTAGCAGCCTAACTCTGTTTCATACTATGGAAACCAAGTCTCGGTTTATTAAATACTGTAACAAGTTGTCTTGACAAGATGGCAACTCTTTCTTGGGATGGTTTGTCAAAAAAGGTCTTGGACACAAACGTAGTCCTTCAAAATTAAGTGCTGGTGTCAACATTGACAACTATGCTGCTGCAGTGACTGTATAAGCCAGGGATGACATTGACTTTTCAACTTTGTCAAGCCTACTTGTTGACTTAAAGAGTGTGGACAGGGGTTGGAAAATCTGCTATAGGGGAGAGGAAAATCTGAATTAGCATGAATAAAACCTCGACAGAACCACTCTGTTAGGCAGAACAGAAGAGAAAGATGAAAACCAGCCTGAGAAAGACTCCAAACCTTTGTATTTTAGATGCAAAATAGAATGCAGAAAGTTTTACTGTTCCCATTTTTACTTGCCACAATGCCTCTCATCTAACAATAATTTGAACATTGCAGACATGATAAAAAATTATCAGTTGCTGTCCTCATTTAAAAGGGACAGTTGAAGTGAATTAAAATTAATTCAATATCAAATTTTCGAGACTTGTCTGAATATAAAGATAGAGAAAACTTTTATTAAAACAGAGAACAAAAATGTATGTTAAGAACACCCTTATGTTAAAAGAAACACCCTTATCAAACAATATTGAAACCTGAAAATTAAACTAAGTATCCGAGGGTAGGCAGGGAGGGGGAAAAAAAACCCCAAATAAAAGGATGGGACGATCCTCTTGGCCAAACTGGAAGCATGTGATGCAGGGAAGGGATCCAAGTTGCAGCAGCCACCCTCTCAGGAGCTTCACACGGCTGAACGAAGGGATGGCATCTGGGCTTCACTGCTTTTTTATCTTTTTGTCCTGGCCCAGAATTCTTCACATTTCACCCGAGTGATGTCCTTTTTCCCACGCTCTTCCCACCCCAGGAAGGTGTAACCTTGCACCCCCATTGGTTCATCTTCACCTTCCGTGTACTTCCAGTCCTGAACTGCGGGAAAACCTTCCCCGCCTCCACCATGTGGCTTAGCCAAAAATGGCTTTTGTCTTCTCCCAGCCTCCCACCAGGACCTCTCAACTGCCCCGGCCACCGGGGCCACCGGGGGCAAGCATCCCACAAGCCCGCACCGCTTGGGGCAGGCACTGGGCCCAGAGCCATGACCCTGCGCTGGGAGCTCGCCACAGCCGGGACACCACAGGGCCCCGGCAGGTTGGGGGGGGGCCCGGGGCCATGGCCGGCAATGGCCCCACCGGGGAACGGGGCTGCCAAAACTGTGCCCCGGTCCAAGGCACTGCAGCAGGTGGGAGGTCCCAGGGCTGCGGGCCTCCCCATGCCAAGGCTGTGGCAGACAAGGGGGGGAAAGCAGAAGTGGGGGCTGGGCCTGCAAACATCCTGCTGTGGGACAGGGGTCCCAGCACCATCCAGGCAGGCACACCCCCCTGCCTGTAAACAAAAGTGGAAAAAGTTTTCCTTAAAATAAAACCATAACAGTTGCAAAGTGAGATCTCCTATTGGAGACCCCTCTTATGCAGATATTTTTTGCACATTTAACACAAGCCAGATGTATGGGAGAAGATATTGAAAAAAATAAAACCAAATAACAATCCTACCGAGAATTGAGAGTAGCCATAATTTCTTTTTTACTCTTGATTTCCATATCTAACTCTCTCAATTTATGAGTAAAAAGACATAGTTTATTATCCTCTAGAACAGCAGTGAATGTTTCTCATGGGTACTAGGTTAATTTCTTTGTACTCCTACCATCACTGCCACTTCTACCCTGCATGTTGTATAGGTAAGACCAAATGTATTGAAATTCAGTTATTATATCTAGTATCTTCAATATGCTCTTTATGGGATGTATTCAGCCACTTATTGAGCGTATAATTCCTTGGATTTAGTAATGCTCAGAGAGAAATGAGTGCCAACGGCATGCAACTAGGCTGTCTCCATGAGGCCTGGTGGAATGAAATGTTTGTTGCCAGTCAGTACATGCAAGCAGCTTCAGTAATATGCAAAGTTGAAACATTTGTTTTACATAGCATAATTAGCTCTTTTTCCCAACTTTTTCACCAACACCTAAAATGCAGATTAAATGTATTATGGGAGATTTTTTTTTTTAATTTTAAAATCTGAGTTTACTCTCCTAGCAAACTGGTGAATGTTCAGGCCCTAAATGATCAGTTTTTCAGAGATTTACCTGTCTTTGTGCAACTTTGCTACCACATAGTTGTAGAGGCCACACTGTAGTGTGCAACCTATCACTCATTTACTTCCTACTTTTTAGGCCCAGCTGGTGCTGTCAGAGTCATGGTGAGCTGCTGTCTGAGCTCTTTATGTTATGCAAAAGGAGTGGTGTATAATAGTTGAACTCGTGCTACACTGCTTCTTGTTTGAAAGCCTTGTTCTCACTACAGGGAGAGGTTGAACAGAGGCATTTTCTCATTTTCTGCCTCAAGTATTTCCTCTTGCCAAATGCCCTTTTCGATCATTGCTTCTGGACCGTGGAGTGCAGCTCCTCAGACCTAGTTTGTTATCTCCAGAGTCAGCTGACAAATTGTTTTGCAATGATATTGTCCCCAGTCCTTGTCCCACAAACAATTTGCCTTTTGTGCCTAGAAAAAATGGCTTCAGTCAAAATACGTATCTCCAATTTCTGTAATGTGATGTGATCTTTTTTCTTGGAACTATATGATGTTTTTTTTCTGTCATCAAAGTGTTTGCGCATTTCTTCACTGTGTTTTCCTAGGCAAACTGAATTTAAACTGCTACCATGATAAAAATGGGAGAGCCTTTCCGTGTGAAATTCCTATTCTGATGTGAAAGCAGGTGTATAACTGGATCCACAATTTGCAGTTTTAACTAAGTAATTTGAACAGTAGGCTCACATGGAATTTGTTCATTTCTACCTTGAACTCATTATGATATAAACTGAAATGTATTTCTCTGCAGGATATTGCTTAAAAACCTGATTCTAAATATGCACCTCATCATAGTGGGTATGCAATCACCGGTGTTACACAATATTTTGCATATGAACAGCTATATAAATTAAATTATCTCCTTTATTAAATTTGGATTAAAGGTTAATTACAGCTATTTTAGCAAAGCTGAATACAGCTGCTTGATTTGGGCAGAGCCACTCAAAAATACTGTCTGCTGTGGTATTTATTTTCCCTTGCTTTGATTTTACATCAACTTTTTAGATATTGTACTGAAACATATCTGACATACAAATATTTTCCAAATAAATATGCTCAGGAATTAAATAATTTGTTTGACATGTTACGACACTGATGTTCAGATCATTCAGTCTTTGCATGTTATTTAGATACAATTCCCACCCCTGGGCAATTCTTCTTCATTATAGTAAACTATTCCAGTTTATGCCTTTTTGACTGTTNAACTAAACTATAATCTAACTAACATTTTTGCTTCTTTTGCTTCTTCCATGAGTGTTGGAAGCTTTTCCCATGGGCACAGATCAAAGACTGTGTTCTTCTGGGGTCTCTGCGAGGGTCCCAGACCCTCCAGGGCAATTTAAGGGATAGTCCAGATATCCTGGACTCCAACATTTGACCATCAGGCTTAGTTTGAATAGTAAGTGGCTTCTCTAACAAAGATGGGAGATTTTAATGCCAAAGCAGAACATTTACTGGATCCAGCTATATGAACTAAGAGCTGTCTTACATAAGTAGTAGAGAACACCAAAGAGGGTAATAAAACAGTAATTCCTGTTCTCCACAGTTAATTAGTTAGACCTAAAATAGGAGGAAACTTCTAACACTGTTCAGTGGTAAAACCTGTCCTAAAGCTGGGGTCAATCCTCTGCAATGAGAAAAAAACAAAATACAAAGGTCATTTCCTTTAAACTAGCTGCTAGGACATTCAGTGTGATTTTGTTATCTGTTCTACTCCTTCCTACCAATTTTCCTATGAAATTCTCATTAGCTGTGTGAAGTGAAATGGCTTCAGTTGGAGAAGTAGGGAAATAGAGTAACACTAACTCCATGTAACTGTGTAATTCTGACACTGTTCAAAGGTATGGAAAATTTATATGAAATCCTGATTCAAATGAGGCTAAATGTTGGATCAGATTCATGTTTTGGTCTACTGGATTATGCCAGAGAGCACTTATTTTCAAAAAGTCTTGCCAATAACAGCCTTTTGCACAAGATTTGATTCAGATTCACGTAATAAAACCACCTTTCTATCAAGATAAGCACGAGGGAGGAACACCCACTGATGTTAGTTGTGAGTTATGGCTCCTGGTAGATCAATGTCATCAGGCTGCAGATGCTATCATGCATAGCCACTTGTTTTGGCATGCCGAAGTTTTACTATATGTGAATGTGGTTAAATGAGGATAACAAGGCTTGCACACAGTGGAGTCCTTTTGCTGAAGAGTATTTTGTTTATTATTCCTCTAATTGCATTTTTCCAGTTGCGAAGTTGTGAATTTTTCCTGAAGATGAAAGATGTATCTGCAGGTTAAGATGCTTTAAAACTCTTCTAAATTGTAATTCTTTAAAATGAGAATGTTATTCCTCACCTTAAAATTACTTTCTGTAAATCATGCTACAAATTCAAAATCTGCCTTCAGTCATGCTTATATCTCTGTTTTTTCTCATTTCTTCACTTTCTCTAATTTGCCACTGAGCAAGGCACTTAATCAAATGCATAGCAGATGATAAAAGGAGTTATGGAAATTAGTGCAAAAATCCCTAAGAACTATTTTAATAAATAGTTCCTTTAATACTTATCAAAAGCAGGCAGAACCTTGTGTTCTTGAACAGTGGCTACAGCTTTTTAGCTGATGGAGTTCATCACTGTAGTTCATGATAGTCAGAAAATTATTTAATTGATATTTTTAACGGACTTCAAAACGATGTGAAATGCAGTTGCAGGCTTGCAGAAGCAAACTAGAATTGGAGATGTAAATTATTTCCATTGAAAGTCTTTAAGTTATGATAATAGGGTTAAAGAAAAATGTGTTCTTTATTAAAAAGAAAATATTTTTTCCGTAGTTAAAGTTACTTGCAGTTCTTCTTTTTTTCCTCTGCTTTGTCTTAAGTAAACATTTTGGTGCAGATTTGAGTGTCATCAGATTGTGGGGTGATATCTGAATAGAGAAATACACATTATATAGACTTCCATCTTTGTGTCTGCCTAGTCTGCAAGTACATAGGTAATGCAATCCCATTTGAAGCAAGGAGAGTAGCTCTTGAATAAGGGATGGTTTAGCACAAGATTAGAGTTTTGTTCACAGTTTTGCTACAATTATCCTCTGATATTTCTCTAACAATGGGTACTGATACTAGTTTTTTCAAAGTATTTGTTGGATTGCTAGTTTGCTTTAAATTTAATGTTTTACCCATTATCTAGAACCATGTGTCCTGATCTTCTTTGGAATCTTTAAGTACTTCTGTCATTACAATAAATAATACACAATCATAACAATAAAGCAGGAATACATTTGCAATCTACAGAAACTGAAGATTTGTTTCTAAAATAAAATGTGCATATGAGAAAGATGGAAGGCACTGTCTCTTGCTTGGGCTGTAATGAGTTTCCTGTCTTCTAAAGCCTACTGCTCTAATAAACTTTAAAAAATCTTACTGTATTGCTATGGAAATTGAATGATCTTGACAAACTAAAATCATTATTTCATATTAGTATTTTCTATAATGTTACCCTAAACTATGTCAGCAGGTACCGCACATTAGCTTTTTGCTAAGATATAAAATAAACTGCATTATTCTCATTACTGTTCTCAGCACATCTCCTTCTAAGCATTTATAGAAAGGAATAACTCTTAACTACTTGTGAGGGCTGAAGAATGTTTGGAGTTACAAAGTTTTTCAGGATTCCTTCTCAATCATTTCATCTTTTGTTGATCTGGTTTGCTGCTTCCCAGGAGTAAATGACATCCTAGCAAACAGCTAAGCAAAAAGCTTTCAAAAGAGCTCAGTGGGTCACAACAGGCTGTGATTTCTTTTTACAGAACGATGGCTGCTACATAGTCTTTCTTTTTGATTAACATCGCAGAGATGTTAAGCCATGCAGAAGTAATTTAGTTAGTTGGAAAACGCTTCTTTTCCTCTGTAGCTGAAGTATGGAGAGAACAGAGTTTGTTTACATTCTAGTCTCTGAAAATGTAGCACAAAATGCTCATCGTCAGTATCTTTCCCACTAGCTTTTAGAATCTCTTTGTTCAGTACCTTATTTTCCACTGTGAAGTTCTGATTGAGAGATGTATCTCTGTGTCTTGATGTAGCACAATGGGATGCCATGGCCCACAGAATAAAGGACACCACTCTAATTTAGGGCCTTGAAGAGAGGATTGGGCTGGACAATGTGTGTACCCAGAAGGCTTGATGTGGGTTGGCTGGCTGGCAGTGGGAAGTCAGTGTTTTTTGCAATACAACTGGGGGCTCTGCTGTCTTCACATCTCTATCACATTGATATACTTATCCCTGTGTGTTCAAGACTGGTTTTTATAGAAAGCAAGAAATGAGCATTTAATGGGCAAATAGTGAAAATCATAGTACTTAAATTCTTTTTTAAAGCCTTGAAAGCAGGTAGTTTTAAAAGATTTGGCTCATTATTCCCGTAAAGCATAGGAGAGACTGTGGTCTGCTTTTCTTCTGGCTGGATTTGTGTGACTTTGAAACAGACTCCAAGCTGGGCTTTGTTCTGAGTAATTCATATATGAGCTAACAAAACTGTGCCCAACAGTTAATGTCTTTTTATAATTCTCCCCCTTTTTTTTTTTATTTTTTTTTGCAAATTATCAAGGAATAATTACCTCTCTTAATTAGCCATAGATAATATTAAGAAGATGGTTTGCATAGAAGCCATTAGGCCAAGGACACATGTGCATATTGACTGCTGCTATAAAGGAAACCAGCTGAGAGTACTAATGACTTCCACTGTTGACTTTCCTGCTTATGTAAATGTTAATATATTCAGTACTGAAAAGTATATTTCAAAACTGATATACTACCAGTTGAAAATAAAAACTAGTTTGTCATCCAGTCTGCATTTTGCAGCCTGCATTCAGTTTTGAAGTCTTCAGTGGACATTTCATATGCTCCTTTATGTGGGGCATGAGGTAGCCAAAAACATTGAGAGGGTAAGTTACCGTGTTAAGATATGCACACTAGAAGAGTACAAATCTGAAGACATGTATAAATAAGTGCCCTAATTTACTGTTTATATGTGATGTTATTATCATAGAGGTAAGTGAATGTTTAACACTTTGGAAAGACTGCTTGATGTAATTGCAATTTTATGAATACCAGGCAAACTTTTCAAACACACTGGTGTACCAGAAACTAGGGAGGACTAACGAACCTAGTCTTCTCCTGTGATTTTCCTTGTGCCTGGAACTAGGGGGTGGTGGATCCAGGTGGGTGCCCCACTAAGAGGCCTACCAGCCCTCATTGTGGGCTTACAGGGTCCAGCCTGAGAGAGAGAGAAAGGGAGCTGGCAGCAGAGCCTTCCCAGCCATGGGTTGGGCCATGGTGATGAGCTTGGCACTGACCATGGTGTTATAGGTGGGCTAGTCTGGCCATCAGGGTCTGCCATCAAGCTGTAATGTGGAGCCCTACTCACCGCTGAACCCTGAGGTTCACCATGCCACTAGACCAGGCTGACCCATTCAACCCAACCTTGAACACTTGCAGAGAAGTTCTGTATACATCCCTCTCCAGCGTGTAAAGTGGACTGGCTAGGCAGCAGGATACGATTAAGAGAAAATGGACATTAGTAAAGAAATGAAATACCATCACTGAGCCAATGAACAGTGAGGTGCTACATGGTGAGGTCTCCAGGCACTGTTACAACTAAAACCTGTCAGTTGGCATGTTGTCTGCCAGCAGCTCCTGCAGTTGCCCCAGAGGCCATTCCAGTCTCCTCATTGCAAGCAGCATGCACATCTGTGGTGTCAATAACATTGATTGTTTATGATATTCAGAAGTTTATTTTAAAAACTTTTTTTTTCATTGCTGTTACAGTTACTGTGTAGACACACATTTTAAATTCTATAATCCAGACTTATTGCACACACAAATGAGTTAAAAAATAGCCCAAAACTGAGAAGCAGGTGGATCTCCTTTCTGCTTGCGTCTCTGAGACAGTGCTGCTAGCTGTGTTTGAGATGATGGGGAGGGTCCAAATGCAGTTTGTCTCCTCACGTTTTTGCTGGAAATGCATGATGTGCACAGACAGAGGCTCTGTTTCCCCACACATTTTGGAAACATGTTGGTTACTGTAAGTATAACCAGTAATGAAATGGACCTTAACACAATCAATGGGAGATCCCTCGAACTAACAAGGAAATTTAGAAAAAAATACAAGTAGTCAAAGGTTTTTCAGATACTCCCCAAAATTACCTGTTAGTATGAACTCTACATTCTATATCTGATAATCTACAAACATTTCTGAATATTACCTTGGTCATGCTGGGTAAGAATCAAAGGACAAACTAATAAAGTGGAAGTCATTCTGGAAGTCTACTCTAGATCTCCCAGCCAGGACAATGACACTGACGCATTATTCTTTGAGGAACTAAGGGACATTTCCAAGTCAACTACCCTTGTCCTTATGAGTGGTCTTGGGAATCCAGAGAGGTTCCAGCTGATTGGAAGCTGGCAAACATTGTCCTGATTTTTGAGAAGGGCAAGAAGAAGGACCTCAGAAACTACAGGCCAGTCAGTCTCACTGCAAAGCGTGATAATGTTATGGAGAAGATTATTCTGGGAAGTGTTGAAAAACACCAGAAAGACAACACCATCATCCGTCACAACCACCACAGCTTCACAAGAGGAAAGTTCTGCTTATCAAACCTGATTTTCTTCTGTGACAAGGTAACCCATCTAGTTGATAAAGGGAAGCCAGTTGATGTAATCTTTTTGGATTTCAGTAAGGTTTTTGATACTGTCTCTCACAGGATCCTTCTGGACAAAATGTCCAACACACAGCTGGATAAACACATTATGTGTGAATGAACAATTGGCTCACGGATCAACCACAGAGGGTAATAGTGAATGGGGTAACATCAGACTGGTGACCCGTCACTAGTAGGATTCCACAGGGCTCCATCTTAGATCCTGTTTTCTTCAACATCTTCATGGATGACTTGGACGCAGGACTGGAAGGAATACTAAGCAAGTTTGCAGATGACACAAAACTGAGAGGAGCTGTTGATTCCCTCAAAGGCAGAGCGGCCTTGCAGAAAGACCTATACAAATCAGAGGACTGAGAAATCACAAACCATATGAAGTTCAACAAGGGAAAGTGCTGAATTTTTTACCTGGCATGGGGTAGTCCCGGATGTTTGGACAGACAGTGGGAACGAGACATTGGAGAGCAGTGCCACAGAAAGGGACCTGGGCGTTCTGGCTGAGGGCAAGTTGAATATGAGTCAGCAGTGCCCTGGCAGCCAGGAGGGTCAACCACAAGTGCAGAGCAGAGTATGACAGTATCTTCCCTCGATCAGCTGCTTTGCCTGATTTCCCCCAGGACAGAGTTGGCCCCCCTGACTGCCAGAGCACTGCTGACTCATATTCAACTTGCCCTCAACCAGAACAGCCAGGTCCCTTTCTGTGGTACTACTCTCATTTCCCAGTCTGTCCATACATCCAGGGCTGCCCCACCCTAGGTACAGAATTTGACATTTGTCTTTGTTAAACTTCATGTGGTTGGTGACTTCCCAGTGCTGTAGTTTGTGTGAGTCTTTCTGCAGGGACTTTCTTCCTTCGAGAGAATCAACAGCTCATCCCAATTTGTTATCATCAGTAAACTTGCTTAGTATCCCTTCCAGGCCTTCGTCCAAGTCATTTATGAAGACATTGAAAAGAACTGGCCCTAAAATGGAGCCCTGTGAAACCCTACTAGTGACAGATCACTAGTCTGATGTTATGCCCTTCACTACCCCATACCCCTTTGCACGCAATCCATGAACCAAGTGCTCACACATTACATGATGTGTTTATCCAACTGTGTGCTGGACGTTTTGTCCAGAAGGATACTATGAGACAATGTCAGAAGCTTTACTGAAATCCAAGAAATTGACATCAGCTGGCTTCTCTTGATCTGCTGATATTGTAAAATAAAATTAAGTTTGTCAACCAGAACAATTTGGGCATAAATAAAATTGTCTTACAGAAATTTGCTGAAGGTGTGCATCTCAGCTGACTCAGATTGGTTTTTTCTATCTGCCTTACACAACCACCATGACTTTTCCAGAAGAATATAAGTGTTTGTTTGACATACTGCCCCATAAGAGTGTATTATTATTCAACAGGTATCTCTGAGGGAATTAGTATCTGGGAATCCCACTGCTACCTGTCTGTGACGAGTACATGTAGTGGAAGCAAGGTAAAAGATCACTCCCTATTTTCTCTGACTCAGTTTTGCTTGCAGGAATTTTGAAACAATAAATCTTAGGAAAAGCTGGATTTCCTCTCAGAAAACAGATATTTTATTGCAGACAAGTGTGTAATGAAAGAAAAATAAAACTAATGATGACTCTGAAGTATGCACATAGGATTATCTTGTCCTACTTAGTGGCTCTGATGTATCTGAAGTACTGAACAATGGTTTCAATGTGAGCAAGTTCTGTCTTGCTAAAATTAAAAAAATAATTGCTAGAGAAAGCTGGGTCCATTTTGTTTGTTTGTTTGTTTGTGTTTGTTTTTGTTTTTTTATTTTGCTTTTGTTTTGTTTGATTTTTTTCATATCTCTTTGAGTCTTGTGTCCCCTTGTAGCAAGCCTTAAGTGGCTTTTAGAGGACAGTGTAGAAATATGTCTTGAACTCATCGTGTTTTCAAATAGACTATAAACCTTGTAAAACCACTTTTCTTAAGAAATCTTTAAAAACTCTATTCCTGGTTATGGATGTAATTTCATCGTTTAGTTTTAAATAATTTTCCACAGGTATGTCAGTTCTTTCAAGTTTCCTAGAAGTTTATTTAAAAAAGTTCTAAAGTAATACTTCCAGGCACACAGAGAAGATAAATGGCCAGGTTTTTTGTATTTCATGGATCTTTAATATTTCCTTGATATTTTAGGTATTCACATAGTGGTCAGCAGATATGGACATTTTGGCTGGAGCAATGGTTTGGTTTTGACCAATAGAAAGTTATCACATCTAATGAGCATACTTCAACACACAAATTGTAGAGGACAACAGATTTGTGGCCTCAGCATATGTTCAAGTAAATTCATGATAAAAGTATGAATGCTTTTCACACATGTGGATTATAGGAGTACTAACTATGAATATATAAAAATTTGAAATGAAAATATTGAAATATTAATTTTGAAATAATAGAAAGAGGGAAAGCAACAGAAGTGAGCTTAACTGCATTGGGTGGTAGCTGTTCCACTCTCTACCTGCATAACATGCTGTTATAGCATGTTGAAATATAATGTAGTATGCCCCTCACATATGTGTGGATGGATAGACAGACAGACAGACAGACAGATAGATAAATAGATGCCGCAAGGGGAGACTCGAGATGCAGCCAGTATGGTTGATAGATCAAGCTTCCAACTTTATTGCGCACTTTTAATTCCTTAAATACACAAAATCTAATTATGCATACTAGGCAATAGCTAATTGGACACACATCAGAAGGCTACGTTAGCATAACCAAACCTCTTTGTAGATTCTTGTTTACCCTTTTTCTCAGTCTTTAACTACAACATCCCGGAATTGTTGTTTTGGCTCACTCAAGGACAATGTCCTTATCTTACATTTTCTCAGCACTTTCCCAGCACGTAGTCTGTGGCTCTTCGCTGTGTACGTGATGAACTCGCTTGCTCTTTATGGTGTCTGGCCTAGCAAGGAGTTTGCTTGCAGAGCTTTGTCAAAGACCCGTGCCCCAAATCATCTAACCATTCTTCAATAGATAGATAGATAGATAGATAGATAGATAGATAGATAGATAGGAAAAACCAGGTTTTAGATTAAGTAATCCTTTCTGGGCTTTCCATTCTTCATTTCCCTCTCTTACCCAAAATTATATTAATAGCTCTGACAGGTTGGAAGGAATAATTTAACGAACTAGTTTGTCTTGCAGAATTATATCTTTCCATAGAGAATAAATGCATTTAGCAAAATAAAGTGGGGACTTCTTAGCTAATATTTTTATTACTGTGATTAGAATACTATCCTTTGCAGAAAAGGAAATTTTGGATACTTTGTCAGGAACATTTTTTTTCTGTTGATTGTAAGAGGCCCAAGTTCCTTCTGTGTTACAAATAAATCTTACCAGAATATTGATATAAGAATGGCTAGTTTATCAATGATTGGGTACTTGTAAAAACAGACACAGTTGTTTTTTTAAATAAAACTGTCCAGTCTCATGGATCATTGGATCAACATATTCTCTTTGCTGTCTCTTGTCAAATCTTGTTAAAGGAATCAAAATTTAATTTTCCTTGATACTGTACTTCTCTGTAAGCCTGTTCTGCTTACATGAGATAAAACCTATTAAATAATAGGCAATCTGATCCTTGTGTTGGTGTATCTGAAAGTGTTTTTCACTTAATATGATAAACAAATACGATTTGTCATTTACATGTAATGATGAGATGTGCTTTTAGTGAATTCATGAGTGCTGAAGACAAATCTATTTCAGCCACCCTGCTCAGAAAATCTCAGGGATTCCAGCACCAAGAGTTTGGGAGGCCATGAAATGGAATAGATGATCTATCTTTTTTTTAATTTACTCATGTTCTGAGAGGAAGCTGGTATAACACACAATGTGTTTCTTCCTCCCTTGAATGTTGGCATCACTTTTCCTTCTTATGGACTTCTAAAAACACTGACTGAAACAGTTAATAGATATGTATGGCACTGTAAAGGGGCAAACTTGCCAGACAGAAATATCTATTTTTTCTTATGGATTGTAGGGGGATCTACAAACTAAGCAGCTGGATAGGGAAAAATAGATTATTATAGTTTAGTGCAAATGAAGTCCTCAATTCCTGGATAATCCTTTTCTCCTTAAGGCAAAAATTTTGCCCTTTATAGGAGTAAACTCCTTCCTCAAGCCTTCAGGCAAGTCTTGTTTCAGCTGAGAGGCGACTGGCACTGGTGTCTGGGGAAACATTAGAAAGTATGTTGTAGTGTGTAATTAGTATGTATTTCTATATTATGTATCTCTGTATTATATTGTTCTGTTACCTCCCTACCTTGGTATGTTCTGTTAACTCTCCTGCCCTTCACCCAAGTTGGTTTGTCCCCTCCCTTCTCCTCCTTTCCCATTGGCTAAACCCCCCCATAAGAATCTGGAAACAGGAAGTGGCTTTGGCTCTTCCTTGGTTGCTTTCATAAGCTTTGGACCCCCTGTGGAGCACGTTGCTCCCAGGGAGAAATAAACATATATTATTCACAACCACAAAGAGCTGCTGGCACTTCTTCGTCCTCTGTTTACTAGCCTAACCCTTGAGGGCTTGCAAAAGGGGACACACAGCCCTGCAAGCCCTGAAGCACCTTCTGAGACGGACCTGCTGACCTAGAGGCTTCCCGCCTAGAAGGGCCCCCTCCTGTTGGTGGTCCGTGGCCAAAGCTAAGCTGAAGAAGGAGCGGGGCAAGCTGTGGGGGTGGCTATAAAATTATATTTCTTGCACAGCTATTGAGTGAGAGTCACAAGTCCTCCTCTCTTTCTCCAGGTTTAGTATTAAATTAATTGTAAAATGGGCACTCTGCATGATAAAAAACTATGGCTGCAAGTAGAAATCTTAAACTGATACAAAGTAAGCGTGTTGGATTTTTCCTTCTAATATCTATTTTGTTTATCATATTACTATCTATTTGTTTATTTATTTGAGTCATAAGGTGGCTTGCAGGAATACACTTATTCCCCTCAAATAAAAAGTAGTTATTGCAAGTGTTTATCTTGTATTGCACCTGTTAAATAGATGTAGGGAGGTAGGATATATGCTAGTGAGTCTAAGAACCTAAATTAAAAAACCAAAGTAGGTTAAGATGAAAATGCAAGTATGCCTGATATCCACAAAATAACATACCCTTTTCTAGCTTGTTTTCACTCTTTTAAATCCTCAGTATAAAGATTTATCTTGTATAATATAAATTAAACAAATGTATTATATTAAATATATTAAATATATTAAATTAATGTATTATGTAAAAATAAATTAATGTATTTTTAATATAGAAAATCTTCCACGTAAAATGTTTTAAATAGAATTAAGATATCAGTGTTTCTTAATTCCATTTTTACTCTGCACTGTAAAATTACAAAACAGCAGTATGATTGTGTCTTCACCTTTATCAAGATCCATCAGTTACGATAGTGTCAACATATCAACTTGAAAAGTATCAGGGGACTAATCTGTTTAAGATAGCAAAAATATCTTCCCTTGGAAGGAGAGTATCTTCCAAGACAGCTGGTCCTCCCTGCTTGGTATGTAGAAATACAGTATTGTTAATGATACCAAGCAAGGCTATCTTTTTCACCACCTCTTACAGTGTTTTACCAGAAAATCTGTCTTCCCTAATTCTGAGATGTTGAAGTTAAAAACCAGGTGCAGCATGTAAGGATTCATTACTTCTGTTCTTTTGAGTCCATATGCACTGGACAAGAAACATGAATAAACATGAAAACATGGAATGTGAACATGAGTTCTACTAAATAATATCTCTCAAATAGTAGTTTTCCTTTTCTGTTTATTTTTTAATAATATGAAACTCAATACCTAGAAATGAAATGAAATCTTAGTTGATCATTAGTTTATAAGAAGATTCACTACTTCAGATTCCAAGTATGTTGTGACAGGTTGACCCTGGCTGGGTGCCAAGTACCCGGACAGTCTCTCTCACCTTCCCTTTACCAATAAGATGACAGCACCTTGTGGGTGTTAAGACAAGGCAGTTTAATACAAGTGAAGGAAAATTTTTTTTTTGTGCATGCAGGAAGCAAAGCAAAGGAGAATCTAATCTCTGCTTCCCATTCCACGAGATCAGCTCGCATCCTGAGAAGCAGGACCCTACACGTTGGTTGTCCCTTCAGCAGGCAGCCATCGGAGACAACCCCGTGCCCCCACCCCTGCTGTTCTTTTATATCTGAGCTGACATCATATGGTCTGGAATATCCCTTTGGTCAGTCTGGGTCACCTGATCTGCTTGTGTCCCCTCTGCCTCTCCCTCACAGCAGTCAAAACAGTGGAGTGTTATCTTCTAGCACCGCTAAGGCTGCTGGGGCTCAGATAGACCCAGTACAGTCTGCCAAAATGTCTGGGACCTCAACCAAAGTTTCCACATGTTGGTAAAAGTCTCAATGATAGCACTTAATCTGCAGTTAAAATAAGCTCAAAACTTGAGCATACACCAAAACCGTTTCCCAGCCAGCATCTGTTTCCCTCACCTCCCGCTGTAGATTNGTTTACTAGCCTAACCCTTGAGGGCTTGCAAAAGGGGACACACAGCCCTGCAAGCCCTGAAGCACCTTCTGAGACGGACCTGCTGACCTAGAGGCTTCCCGCCTAGAAGGGCCCCCTCCTGTTGGTGGTCCGTGGCCAAAGCTAAGCTGAAGAAGGAGCGGGGCAAGCTGTGGGGGTGGCTATAAAATTATATTTCTTGCACAGCTATTGAGTGAGAGTCACAAGTCCTCCTCTCTTTCTCCAGGTTTAGTATTAAATTAATTGTAAAATGGGCACTCTGCATGATAAAAAACTATGGCTGCAAGTAGAAATCTTAAACTGATACAAAGTAAGCGTGTTGGATTTTTCCTTCTAATATCTATTTTGTTTATCATATTACTATCTATTTGTTTATTTATTTGAGTCATAAGGTGGCTTGCAGGAATACACTTATTCCCCTCAAATAAAAAGTAGTTATTGCAAGTGTTTATCTTGTATTGCACCTGTTAAATAGATGTAGGGAGGTAGGATATATGCTAGTGAGTCTAAGAACCTAAATTAAAAAACCAAAGTAGGTTAAGATGAAAATGCAAGTATGCCTGATATCCACAAAATAACATACCCTTTTCTAGCTTGTTTTCACTCTTTTAAATCCTCAGTATAAAGATTTATCTTGTATAATATAAATTAAACAAATGTATTATATTAAATATATTAAATATATTAAATTAATGTATTATGTAAAAATAAATTAATGTATTTTTAATATAGAAAATCTTCCACGTAAAATGTTTTAAATAGAATTAAGATATCAGTGTTTCTTAATTCCATTTTTACTCTGCACTGTAAAATTACAAAACAGCAGTATGATTGTGTCTTCACCTTTATCAAGATCCATCAGTTACGATAGTGTCAACATATCAACTTGAAAAGTATCAGGGGACTAATCTGTTTAAGATAGCAAAAATATCTTCCCTTGGAAGGAGAGTATCTTCCAAGACAGCTGGTCCTCCCTGCTTGGTATGTAGAAATACAGTATTGTTAATGATACCAAGCAAGGCTATCTTTTTCACCACCTCTTACAGTGTTTTACCAGAAAATCTGTCTTCCCTAATTCTGAGATGTTGAAGTTAAAAACCAGGTGCAGCATGTAAGGATTCATTACTTCTGTTCTTTTGAGTCCATATGCACTGGACAAGAAACATGAATAAACATGAAAACATGGAATGTGAACATGAGTTCTACTAAATAATATCTCTCAAATAGTAGTTTTCCTTTTCTGTTTATTTTTTAATAATATGAAACTCAATACCTAGAAATGAAATGAAATCTTAGTTGATCATTAGTTTATAAGAAGATTCACTACTTCAGATTCCAAGTATGTTGTGACAGGTTGACCCTGGCTGGGTGCCAAGTACCCGGACAGTCTCTCTCACCTTCCCTTTACCAATAAGATGACAGCACCTTGTGGGTGTTAAGACAAGGCAGTTTAATACAAGTGAAGGAAAATTTTTTTTTTGTGCATGCAGGAAGCAAAGCAAAGGAGAATCTAATCTCTGCTTCCCATTCCACGAGATCAGCTCGCATCCTGAGAAGCAGGACCCTACACGTTGGTTGTCCCTTCAGCAGGCAGCCATCGGAGACAACCCCGTGCCCCCACCCCTGCTGTTCTTTTATATCTGAGCTGACATCATATGGTCTGGAATATCCCTTTGGTCAGTCTGGGTCACCTGATCTGCTTGTGTCCCCTCTGCCTCTCCCTCACAGCAGTCAAAACAGTGGAGTGTTATCTTCTAGCACCGCTAAGGCTGCTGGGGCTCAGATAGACCCAGTACAGTCTGCCAAAATGTCTGGGACCTCAACCAAAGTTTCCACATGTTGGTAAAAGTCTCAATGATAGCACTTAATCTGCAGTTAAAATAAGCTCAAAACTTGAGCATACACCAAAACCGTTTCCCAGCCAGCATCTGTTTCCCTCACCTCCCGCTGTAGATTGTATAAATCTGAAAGTGTAAAAAACCGTTTAGAAATCCGAGAGTGTAAAAAATATTTAGGTTCTATGGTAGAGACAATCTTAATTTTAAAGGACACTATAAATAGTTGGCATCCAGGATCACAAGTCCTATGAACAACATGAATACGGAGGTAACACCCATGAGAAATTAAGTTCTTTGATATTCTTGAACTGAATGGTTTTTAAACTCTTTTCTTGCATAAGCAACCTTACAACCTGTTAATTTAAAAAATCTTGAAACTTTGCACTTCCTTTTGCACTAGAATGTTTATGAAAATGATTATTTTATGATTCCATGTTTCTTTATTATATGAGATCTTGCAGAACATACTGCAAGTGTTGTTTGAGAGATGTTTTAAGTATGAATTAATACAAATACAGTAGATAATGCAGCAATGAAAACAAATAATACCATAGTTATCTTGTGGTAGACGTCTTGGAGTAACACGTCTGGCATTGCTGAAATAATTAATTTTGAGTTTCCAGTGGCAAGTGCTGCAGTAGGAACACTTCATTAATTTGTAGGAGAAATACCTAGGCATAAATTTATATAAATCAGAAATTAACTTCTGGTGGCTGGCTGCTGAGAAAAAGAATAAGAAAGTTACAATACTGTGGTCATTTTTTGAAGTTAAATGAAAAATTGAGAGAAACAGGAGAGGAAAAAATAATTAGGTTGCCCACCTGAAATAAAATTCCATGGAGAATACAGACCTCAGGGAGGTCTGAAACACTTTTCTTGGACACCATACAGGGAGACAACGTATGGGTCTCAGCCTGACCCTTTGAATCTTTGGACTTGTAAAGGACAAGAATGTTTGAAAACATAGTACACATCGTCGGAAAAAAACATTGTAAGAACTATAATCTTTGAAGAACAGGCACTTTTTGAAAACATTTTGTCACAGCTTGAAAGATAGTTTATATTGTGGATAGTGAGAGCAGGCACTTCAATATTTTCACAAAGCTGAAGATGTATGTGTGTAGAAGGTGTGTGATACTCAATATTTATGTTCTGTGGAGACCGAGTGTTAGAAAACTGAATGTAGGATTTTTGTACTGAGGGCATGTCATGTATGAGGGCTTGATCAGATGTGCCACATTCATGGAGATTTTAACCACACTCCTCTTTTGCATCATTATTACTTGAATTCTTTTCTGCCACTCTCAGGGTCCTGATGCCACTCAGCATATTCCAGTGGAAATAATTTTTATCTATGAGGCTGTAATGGCAGAGTGACATTTGCCATGTAGCGTTGCTTAATTGGTGCAGAGATATAAGTCCAATGCCAGCTTCCTGGCTGGAAACTCTCTGGTGGGTGCTGGTGTTGTGATGGCCCCCTAAAGTTTTATGTCTAGCAGACAAGTTCTAGTTGATCATTTAAGAGGGTATTAGTGTCACCTGAATCAGGCTGACAATGGGGTTTCTTATTAGATGAAGTTGTCTCAGGTCCCTCTTCAGCCCATGGAGTAAGTCAGATCCCCTCTGAATGTAGTTTATCTCATCTCTTCTAGAACTCCATTTTAAAACTGGATAAATGATCTGCTGAAGAGGACTCTTTTTCTTCATTGACTAGAGCCTAGATGATGAATGTAGACTAGACATTGAAGTTTTAGATGATTAGTAGTGCACCAAATCTGGTTAGCCATAGGCTCTTATTTCATATGAGAGAAAGGTTTAACCTGGGCATAAGAAAGATTGAGGGGAGTTTAGGAATCAGGGGTGATCACTGGTTGCCTCTCCCATTTACTTTGCTAAATGAATTTCAGTAGAAGATGGAATTTTTTTCTGTTTGTGATAAACTTGCTGCTCTACATAATCTACCTATTTGATGTGTAGTTTGAGCAAACTGTTCCTTGTCACCAAAAAGCACATTTATTAAGTTCAATAGGTAGTTAAGCGATTTGCAGTTAAAACAAGCCTCAAAATTGTGAATATATCAAAACATTTCCACTACTGCTCTTGCTATTCTACTCTGCTTTATGCCGTGTTAGAACCATTTACAGTGTATCTTTTGTCTGAATTATGTTAATAGGCTTCAAGTCCAGACTGCATATAGCAGGATTCAGTGCTGTATGATAGAGGCATTAAAATTGCAGAGAAAAATATAAGCTATTTAATATGATAGTGTCAAGAAGTATATTTTATACTATTTGAGAAATAATGTGTTGTCTTGCAATTATGGTGTGTATCCTGTTATGTATGTAAAAGGCAAAAGTAATTTCATGCTCTACAACAAAACTTTACGTATCCTTGCTTTGGAGCAGAGGTGGTTGGATTTTTTAATTTTATTATTAGTTTCACAAACAATAATTGTTTTAAAATTTGCATTCTGAATTTGTTTCTCCAGCTATGTGATAGGTGTTCAGGTGTAGACTGCAATGGTATCTGTTAGCTGCACCTTTGTCTTTCTTATCCTGCCTCTCTTTTTTTTCTCCTACTTAACTAACTTCATATCCCAACCCTCTGAAGGAATTGATGAGTTGGACTGGGTGGCCTAAGGGCACTACCAGAGGACTAGGAAAAATATATATATATATATGTTCAGGGAATTTTGATAGGACTAGGGAGAGGTTGAGATTTGGAGCAAAGGAAATACATTTTATTTGTAAAGGAAATGACACAGTAACTGTGTTTTTAACCTTTTTTTTTTTACCTTACCATTACCCTGAGACTGATAATGAGCTTAAGATCACAACTTCAGGTGCTTTGCCACATGTCCTTCTTAAACCACAAAACTACTTTAAAAGCAGACTCTTGATAAGAAAGACAGTTCTATATTTGACCTTAAAGGTTGATGTGATATTTCTTTGTCTTAAATGTTTTAAATGATTTATCTTATTTGGAGAATACTACTGGGGAGTTGTCACCAACCATCATGAGGAATCTTTCCATTTATTTTTTCTCAGGAAGAGTGACTTTGGAAATTCCTTTTTTTCCCACTTGTGAAAGGACATGGAAGAGATGGAGGCAAAGAAAGAGAGCCCCACTGTGCTCCTTGGGTTTAGGTAAGCAGTGAAGCTTGTCAGGCAGAAATGCAAAATGCCTCATTTTACTATTTCTAGTGTACAAGGAATACACAAACCCCAAAATTTGCAGTAGGGATAAAGAACATTCTTAGAAGCACCACAGGATACATGCTTAAAACTGCTCACTAGAAGGCTATACTGTTACTTCTTGTCCACTAAATTAAGCTCTATACTTTTCTGATGTCATGTAAATTATGTACTGTGAAGTGGCTGTTACCACTCTTTCCCATGTCATGCATTTGACTTCTGTTCTTGCATTTGTTTTTAACCTTAGAGAAGGACACGGACTAGCAACGCTAAATATTACCACAGTTATAAGTGTTGCCTGGAGCTGGTAAATTCCCCGTCAGAGTTCTGAAGCAGAAATTATTCTCATACTACAAAGCCATTTCTCATTTAAAAGAAAAAAAAAGAGCACCATATTAATTATCAGTCTCTGTCTAGACTCCTCTTTTTGAAAAGGTCATGGCTGAACATATGTAATTTTATCTTTGTGGAAAAATTTTAATAATTTCCTAGGCTGTGTCAGGACATTCAGATTATTTTTGCTAATGCTTGAATACCAGCTCTGCATTGTATAAATGAAATATTTGAATGAACATTCAGTCACTACTATTGCCTTTCTGTTTTATAATTTCTAAAATTGCATTTTATTAGCCTTTCAGTGTAGAAAACAATATCAGCATGTTTCAGGGGACAGGATAGAAAGTTAAAGGAATGCAATTACTTTAGGGGAAATTATATACTTCCATTTCTTTATAAAGGCAGTATGTACTAGGAAGAAGAATATTACAGAACTGTGTACTGTAACTGTTATGGAAATTCCATAGCAAGTCTTACTCACACTTTCTAAAACACCTTAGATAAGGCGTCTGAATAATACTATGTCATAATTCACAAAAACACATTAGCAAAAAACCTAACACTTGTGCTAGTTTAAAAGGCTTTAAATGCAGACAGAACAACTCACCCTACTTTTCAAATTCTGTCAGTAAGCTACTGGTCAATAGAGAACACACACTCATCTTTCTTGTGACTCTCTAGACATAAAACAATGAAGGGATTATTATTTAATTGTGCTTTAGAGCTAAACCCAGAAGGACCTTACATCAGAACAGCAGGGTTCATAAATTCTGATTAAGGTTAATTCTGAGACCCCAGATGCCGAGGCTAAAGATAATAATGGAACCCATATTTTTATAATTCTCTGTAGAAACACAAGGCATGTCAGCCATCAAAAAACATTTAGAGCAAATTTTGTATCACAGAAGGCATTAAACCTTATTGCAATTCATTTAATCAAAGGAACAGATTTTAAAATCTGTAGGTAATCTCTACAGGTCT
>WEIV01013052.1:0-16399 GCA_013390005.1 Calyptomena viridis | reverse complement strand
AAGAGCCATCAGGGGAAAAAAAAAAAAAAAACTAGACAGCTGCTGAAGAACAGAGTTAGAGAAATGAATGGATTTAAGCATGTTTAAAACTTGGGATTTAAAATGCATCTCTAGAAAAATCAGAAAAGAGAAGTTTTGAAAGATGTAACAAGAACAGTTTCAAAATAGTCTTAATTCTTAATAGTAAAAAGAGAAGAAAATATTTGTGTAAATTCAGCAGTTTGGGCACGATGTTAAAGTAGGAATCTCTCTGCTTGTGAGTGTTTCCAGGCCAAATACCAATATTTAATCTGGCAAAATTCTAAAATTTTCCATCCTTTCATAGTTTGTTAAAACCCCTGACTTTTGTTGTAATTATAGAATCATATCAATAAGTAACCTCTGCTCTGCAGACCCTGTCTGAGACAGCAAATCAAAATTTCTTGCTCATGAGGTCTCAGTAATTGCAATACTTGACTTCTACATAATTTTGCTAGTTGGCCTCTGCTTTCTGAAATATTGTCTGAACTTTCAGACTGAGATTCTCTAGAAAATTAGTACTTTCTTCTTTCTTGTAATATGTCATGAGGAGTTTGACATTTTGTATTAGGACAAAATCTTCATTTTCAAAATCACCTAGTGCTTCTGAGGACTTTATGGTCTGGTTAGCCTGAACTATGAAAGACAACACTCACTTGGAGGAAATTAGGCAATCTGTAATTAGGAAATTACTCATGAGTTAAAAACTGGACCTTCTACAGTCCTTTTTTTCCTTTCCCTCAGAATCACTGGGTGCTGTGAAAAAGAGCAGAAAGGTTGAGAATTTGTGGCCTAATAAAGGTGAAGGAGAAGAGTGTTGAGTGTGGTGAAGTCCCACAAGTTCAGGAGACTGAGCGGTGCTGTATATGGCACATGATGCTGATCTGTGGGAGCAGCTTTGTTGCAAGAGTGTAATTTATTTTTCTTTGTCTGATGCTGCTGTGTAAGGGTAATTAGACTTCATTACTTTATAGTTCCATGGGTCATCTTAATATGATAGGTTATAACTTGTGAGTGTTTAGCTCTGAAGCACTCGTCAATTACCGATGTACATACAGCATATGAAGAACAGGTGAGAGTACACTTTGCTTGTTGTAATATATGCTTTAATGGAAAAAACACAAGATTGAAACGTAAGAAGGAATGATGTAGACTAAATCAAAGATGTGCTAGCTATATACAATAATCAAATCAATTGGCTGTCTTTACTTTTTTTTTCTTCCAAATGCATCCTTTTTATCTTATTTTTTTATAGCTTTTGAACGTATGCATTCAAAAGAAGCAGAATAATCCTACTGATACTGAACAATTTTCTGTTTTACTCCTGCAATTTTTCAAGAAAAGAAAAATTCAACTTTCCATTGGTATACATAGTCAAACAAGGGCTGGATTTTTGAAAATCAGTAAACTTGAGCTATGGAAACATATGGAAACACTCTCCACAATGAAGGAAAGATGTTACTTCTGAATGATACTGTTCAGTAGAACTAATAGCAATAAAGTTTCTATGACATAATTTTTAACAGATACAGTAGACTCATAAGAGTTAAGTATGGTTACATCAAACAGTGAAAGGAAGCTGCTGTGAAGATAGTTATGGAGTGAGACAGCTAAAGTAACAAAGCCCTAAATCTAAGCATTTCTTTGACATCATTCTACCAGCAGAGAGAAAAACAGTTATATCTGGCTCTGCTAATTTGCTCATCCCTTCTTCCTTCTTTTCATCCTACTGTTAAATGCTTTTCAGACCATTGTCTGCAAAATTTTGGCAGGCAGCTGGCATGCTTGGGATACTGCTCATGCTAGGAAAGGTCTTGAAAAACCTAAGCTGAAATATTTGAGATTTCTCATAGTGTAAAGCATGAATTCAGACATTGATATCATCCTTGAAGAAAAATATTGCATCTGACTGCTCAGAGATATTTGCAAATTTTGTTTTATGTTAGTTTTACTGCAAAGTTCCTTTTCCTTTTTTTTTTTTTATTCTTAATTGACTGTGCAGGGACCAACTCTGGTCTGAGTTTTAAGTTAATTTCTGATAGACTTTTACATTACTGTCATCTTAGAGAAGCCTTTAAAAGGCTTCATGACAGACTGAAATTTGTAATCCATCACTTCATGTACTACTCGTTTACTCTTTTGCATATTGTCTCATAAAGGCCAGAGAAATGTGACACTGCTTGGTGCAGTAAATATTGAAAAAAGCTGCCAAGTTCATGGCAGGAAGTGTAAATTATTCAAGTCTTTTCAACAGCAGTTTGAAATGAGAATGTCCAGATAAGCAAGAGATAAATCAACATAGTGAAAGACTGCCTTGGTCTGCCAAAGGAAATTAGGTGAAAGAAGGTCTCATAGCTCTGTCAAAATAACTGTGTTATAGAGAGTACCAGAAGAGAGTGTATTCATGTAAAAAACCTAACAAACAAAACCCTAAATGCAAGTAGTTTTTTAAATGGAGCCTATCACTTTATCACCTTGCCTTTCTATACCTAACTTAGAAAATTAGGTCAAAGTACCACTTAATGTTTAGATATTGATTGCAATAATTTTTGTTGAATGCCAGCTGGATATAGAAAAGGCCTATAATTCTTGTAGATGCTATCTGGGTCAGTTAGAACTTCAAAACATCTTGCACCAGTTCCATTTCTTACTTCACTTCATGTGTTCACTTCATGGAAAATATATTGCTTTCAACTACAGTGAAAATAGTGTGAAATAATCTGTTGTTTTTCTTTCTCTCAGGAAAANATACTTATTTATATAATAAATGAGTATGATCACCTATAACCTTTCACTGTGTCTTAAACTTCTTACTGAAGTTTCAACTGCTCCTGTGTCTTGTAAAAAAATATTTGACTGACTGATGAGAATGCACAATTCCAGTAGGAAGAGTGTAGATGATAGATTTTTTAAAAGTGTCAATGATGTTATAATCCATATTGAATTATTTATTAATTTCTTTCACTCAATAAATTCACCTGGGCAAAGCTGCTTGATTAAAAATAATCCTGGTCTTGGAAACACCATTTTTGTGTGGAATGAAATTGGAAAGTGTATAGTGACTAGCTAACTTAAAATTTTTTATGAGTATGACAGTCCTCCTTTCATGGCTTGATCAAAATAAAAAATTACAGAAAAGAGGACAAATAGTATGATAACTTGAAGTTATATAGGTGCATATCTGAAAGTTCTGTGATATATTCACAAGAAAATTCCATGCACATTGCATGTTGTGGTGCTTCATTTCCATCCAACATTGTGGGGCAGTGTGGAAGGGCACCTGAACATAAAGAAGAACGTACAAGTGATCATTCCACCATGTGGGGAAGAGATACACTGACATATATCAAAGAAGCATAATGTTGAATATGGGTGGTATAAACTCAGACACTTCAAGGGTACAAGGTGATCTGGAAAGCAGTTAAGGGTTGTGTTACAAACTCTAAGAAAGGACAACAACATGAGCAGGTGACATAGCCAAAGGCAAGTCCAGGATTATTATGAATGATGTTTCTGAAGTCTGTCAATATGCCAGATGTCTTTTCTGAACCTGAACCTTAGAGGTCTTGGCATCCACATGATTATCTGATCAATCATAGAAAGAGCCACAGACTTTTTCACAGTTCTGCCTTATGTTCAGTACAAATAGTATTTTATGTTTCCTTAATGCTTTCCATGTGATCAAAAACCCCTCTTTTGAATACATGAAGCCCATGAATTAAGAGTTTATGTTTTACAGAGCAGGAAGTAATAAAAATAGAATGGGAAAGCTGAGGCAAAATACAAGGTCTGGCACATAGCCAACTGAATTCATCCTGCATTGCTCAGCATCTCTAAACCAAGAATATTTTTTGGGATGACTGAATAAAGGAGTTACATTTCCAAATTCTAAGAGTCCAACTTAATAATTTAGCCTAGGACACAAGTTTAGCTGTATTTTTAAGCTACATACAAAGAAAAAACTAATATTTTTTTTCTTTAGGAGTGTGCATTTAAAATGAAATTATATTCAGTTTAAAGAAATGTACATTGGATTATTCTCATTAGGAGTGATTTGCAAATATTACATTTGATTTAAAAGTAAGTGATAAGTCCAAAGAAGAAAATAATTGCCTTTCGCTTATTGTTAAACTTCCTATAATCAGATTTTAGAAGTTTAATGGCCAATATAGGTCTTTAGTTTTTTAAATGACTTTTATTTTGTGATGAAGATTCAGACCTGGAGAATATATCCAAATTAATACACTTACATTTGTCTTCTGGATACAGTAGTGATCCCTGAAGCCAAGGAAGATGGATGTCCAAAGTTAACAGTTTAGTGCTACATTTAAAAGTAAGGAGGGAAATTTAGTCTTACATAATCCTTACTAATACCGAACATATAATTCTTCTAGAAAAGCCACTGGCTTGCAGCACAAAATAAGGAAGACAGAGGTACATAACGATACTGAAAAGTCTGAGTTGAATGTGAATAACTTAGTAAAGAACATGAAGCTTTTACAACTTCTTGAATATGTTATAGACAAAATAAAATTCGCCAGGTGTCTAATATTGTATAAAGTGCAATTTTTCTTCCATCAGTAATTTACATGTATGTGGGGCGAAGTGTGGTATTGATCATATATAAGATGACCCTGAGTGAACCATGAGCATTTCAGCTGCCTGTCAAATCGTTATTATTTTCTGAGATGTGTGTAAGATGAATGTAGTTATGAACATACATCAAAAAGTTTTGAAAAAAAGAACAGATGGTGGCAAGGGGAAACAGTTCATTCTGAGAAACAAAAATCTTAAGACAAAGAAGTAACTAGAGGAAAAACTTTGAGTACCAGGAACACAACTCCTCTTATTATATCTGTAAGAAATACCATGTTTGCACGGTGTGTTTAGTAGAAGTCAGAGCTAAAGTACCAGACACTCATGACAACTAAAGAACATTACGTATAACCAGTGTGAAGTTTGCGACATCTCTTCTTGTAACATCCTGCACAATGCACAATGTTGGTGACAGGAAAAAGGAAAAGTTTTTGCAGAAGCAAACCCAATGTCAAGAGTGGTAAGCCACAGGAGTAGTTTGAAAAAAACCACAGATGATATCATATGAATATAATTACCTTCAGAAATACAAACTATCTAGATGACTATCAGGAGTAGAGAAACTGTATTCTAAACATAGGTGACTAAGTAGAGGCTCAGTGAAAGCGGCGCTTTCAGGGTTAGTTGCCTATAGCTTGCATATGTACAGTAAAAAATACTAGAAGCAACTATATCTAGAAAATAGGAAAAAAATATCTGGTAGGGCAAAGAAGATTAATGATGCTAAGGAATGAGACAAGATGAATTATGATTTTTCAGATTTGTCCTTTTCTTCTTCTCTATTACAGAGAGAACAAGAAAAATGCATTTCTGAGCCAGGCTTGCAGCAAGTATGATGGAATCTCTTTTCCTGGTCTTGCTATCACTGCTGTCCCCTTCGAGTAATTTATTCCTAAGAAAATTGTTTAAGTGATATTTTCTTCTTTCATCCTTCGTGTCTATGAGATTTTTTTTGTTCTGTACATACACACACTTCCAGTCCTGATTACAGTACAAGTTTTGACAGATCTCTTTATTACCCAGTGGAAGAGGGCTTTTCCTGCAGGCATTGCTTTCTGCGTGACTTTATTGAACAAACTAGTTCGTGTTGTTGGATTCTTTTTGAAATGTTCCCTTGTGGGATTTCATGCTGTCCTGCATCAAGAATTGTATAATTTTTTAATTTAAAAATCAATAAAATTAAAGTTAAAAGAAAGAGAAACTACTGACAACAGATACCTTTTATAATCAAAGGAAATGTTAAGTTCATTTACCTTGCTGTACACAGAAATACTGTGTGTAAGAAAGTACTTTGAGGTTTTGATTTAAAATGAAATAAAATTTTTATTTCCAAATGTCAGGGTTTTATGGTTTTGGTTTTTTTTTACAGCAAATGTTGCTAATATAAAACTTTTAAGGAAAGATTTACTATTTAAAGGAAAATAGCCTTTTGCGATACTTCTAGGATTCCTCTTGAAATGTTGGGTTCTTCAAAGATCTTTGTGTTTTCCTTTAATAGATGTTGTTTAATAGATGTTGTATTATGCACTTTATCAAAAATTACCTTCAAATCTATCCTTGATCAAAATCAGAGAGGATGAATGAAAAGTATTTAAAACCAGATATATTAGAAACAGACAAAAAAAAATCTATTGAGGGAATTGCATGAAAAGTAGTCCTCTGTTTTTGGAAGGACTCTGTAAAAGTATATATGTAGTAGTGTATTCTGAAGCATTTCTCAGTAAATTGAAACAGACTTTAGAGAAGAATTATGATTTATTAATGTATCTTAAATACTGCAAATCAAAGTTCCGTATTTAGATACTGTATGATAATTATTTGCTCATTTTGAGTTTTCTGGTTAATGGAAGCTGACAAGATGGCTTCCCCTTACTGAACAAAGATTTCTAAGACTTTAGATGGTGGCAATCATTTTCTAAATACCCATGTAGGGATTCCACAGAAGGTGATTATACAAAACTAGATGACAGTCTGTAACAGCTGGATCCTAGTTTCTGTAAATTAGTTAGACAGGGTGGATGTGGAGATGTTTGACTTGCACTGATGTCTCTTTGAATTCATGTTATAGTGATGATTTTCATGGTCTAAGAACTTCAAATTTGAAATAAAATATTCTATGACATCTGAATCCTTGTGGTATTTCTTCCTCTGTGAGAATGATATTTTAGTATACCAACATTACCATTCAAGTAACAGTCCTTGAGTGTAAAGTGCATGTTCATAACAATCAATGTAAGTAATAGCATTTTCCTACTGTGCTGTTGTTTAACACAGCATGGTGATTGCCAACTGCAAGCACACTCGGACCTTACTGTTTCAATCCCCCAGCATACTTTGATATGATTAAGTACTGCTGTTCCTGATTTTGATTTCTACTTCAAGTCTTGGATGGTTTGTAAGATCAATGCATGTTGATGAAGAGTCAATTCTAAAACAAACTGCTGTGTTCTTGAGCTTCAGGATTGTCTTAAAAAAAACCAAAACAGAAAAAAATCCAAACAATACCCGAACCACTTCATTGACCTAGTTGCCTAATCTTAGTCTTGGTATTTTTGTTTTTGAAAGATGATATAAATCTGGGTTCAACTGTTCTTTACTAAGGTAGCTTTGCTCAGTGCAGTCTCCCATTCGGATTCCAGATGTGCTAAACATGGCCTCTCTTTCTGTGTTCCTCTCTGTTCTGTAGTGGTTAAGAGAGTTTTTGCCTCTAGTGATTATAAGTCTTGCATGACTTGAGATGAAGAATTAAAAGAAGGGAAATGGTGGTGTGTTAGCATAAATAATGCTAAAACAATCAGTAACAGACCAAGGATTTGATTTAACAGAGGCTTTTGGTTAAGAATGATACTTATCCTAAACCTCTGCTCATTTTTAATTTTGACCGTATGGATCTTCATTTATTGGTTAACATTTTTTGCCTTTGATCTGCCACTTGAATTGCAGGACTATTACACAGACAATATATAGACCAGGCCTTCACAGTCTTCAGTGTAGAAGGATATATTTTTCTGTTAAAATTTAATAATTATCATGCTGTGGTATGAAGTCTTTCTCTTTATTTTATACCAGAAATTATAGAAAGAAATTCAGAAGCAGGTAAGGAAAAAATGAGTGATGAAAGTGTTCCTGTACTTATTGACTAGTAGAGGGCACACTATTGGAAATCTGTTCATTTGGTACTTTGTTTAAGTACCTGCACACCTTTCTTTATGGTTAAGGTAAGAATAGATTACATGAATATGAACTTTTTAAATAATGCAGTGAATATGTACATGCACAGTGTATAGAAGTCCCTTAGATTTTAGTGGCACTATTTTTATTTTAATATTGCTATTACATGTAGTTGTCCTGTCCTGTCCTGTCCTCTCCTCTCCTCTTCACCTAATGATAACAAAGCCAGCCCAGCTTCTTCATGGCACCATTTTCAATAAAAGGACAATTTTTTCCTGATTTTCAAGGCTCTGAATGTGGATGTGCACATGCTTCAAATGAAGTTTTCTTCAAACTCCATATAACTCTGTCATTGCACATTATACATTTGTCTCTGGAAACGTGTATATATATTTTCCAAAGTAATGGTATTAGTTTAATCCTTTACTAGAAAGGGTTAATGACTTTCAGTGGTGGACTCTCTCCCCTTCAGTGATTCATATGGTGATCTATTAGGATCACAAATAGATCAGGAGATCTATTTTGTGAAAAACTAATGAGATGTAGTTTTTTGAAAAGATATGTAAAGCAATGTAAAAGTAATGTAAAGCAATTATTTTTTTCACACACATGGTAGGGAACAAAAAGTGAGTTTTCTCTGGTTTAAAAGCTTTGGAACTGTGGAGCAAGACCAACTTTTTTTTCCTTCATGACTGAGTTACAGATCTTCTCCGTGTTTCTCTGACAAAAATAAAATAATATTTTTAATTTCTTTTCCTGATTGTGGATTAGAAAAATATTGAAATGTAGCCTTATATCGGACAACAAAATGAAAATATTTTCTTGAATGAGATTAGAGTTCTTCTGGTCAGATGATGTAAATGCAGTCTACTACAAGAAAGTTCAGTGTAACCTATACAACAAGTTCTACTTGAATTTGAAACACAGTAAAATTGAAATACAGCAAAATTGAGGAGACAAAAATAATCCCAAATACCTAACACCTCTTTTTTCAACTTGCTTTTGATAGTCAGAACAAAAATGTTGGAAATTTTAAGTTGAAAACATTTTGCTCTGAACAGCTCCAAGTGCTTCCAAATATTCTTAGGTGTCGATGTGAATGATTGTCTCAAGAGTAGCTACAAGCAAGTTGGACAGTATTCTCTTTTTGCTATTAGAAATGGATATGGGGACTTATTATCAGTTCAGCTGTTTCTCATTTTTATGTGTATTCTTGATAGCTTCCAGCGAAGAGATGTGTTAACATTTTGTAAATGTCCTTTTTCCTATTTCAGTCTCGGGTGAGCGTACGCTCTTTTGTGTGCATGATAGTGGCTCATGCTCTATAACAGCCTTGTAAAGGCTATTCACAGGCTAGGCAAGATGGATTTCAGCTCATCTTTTTTGAAGAGTTTCTTACCCAAGACTGCAGGATCATAATCATATCTATGTAGGAGAAAATTATTATGGCAGATTTATTTAGGGTTCTCTGTGAAGTTCAAACCTTGGAATATATGAAAAACTTAACTTGTAAGACCTAAACAGGAGAAATAAAAATAAAGGTATTTCTTATTATGTACATTGACATATTAAAAACATCCCCCAAACCAAAAACCAACTTTAATTATTTCATATTTATCTTCATTACTTTATGATCAAAATACTGTATTTTTAATTTTTTCTTTAAAAAAAATCCATAAAATCATATATAATTTACTCTAAAAAAAATATTGTTCTGATACCAAAAGCTGGTAGTTTGGCTAAAAGATCTCAGATGGTTATTGACCTATGAACATTTATGGTATCAAATAACCTTTCAAAGTGACATCCATTCAGTCACACTATCACTTCATTTCTGCTTAAAGCAGATTTCTGCAATACTTGAAAAGCATATTGCAAGATCTTAAAATTTTAATCCAGAATAGTCTAAAACATCTTTACTACTACAGACTGAGTGCAGTTCTTCCAAACGCTGCAATCAATAGCAGACAAAAAGGTGTAAAGAGAAGAGTTTTCTCTCCTCTGCCAGCCCTAGGAGGGAAAAGAATGACCTTTGTGTTTCAAGGGAAAAAAGTATGGATACCCACCAGCAGATGCAAGTAAGAGGCTTGGTAACGATGAACTTCATGAAGAATGTTCTGTGGCGGTGTATCGCATGGGTTTGTGTATGTTCATAATGTTTTCTGTACAGTTCTGTTATTCCCCAATTACCCCAGTTGCAAATGGACTGCTCCGGTTTCCCTCCCCTCCCCACTTGGTTGTTCCCTGGCTTGTTGACCCCTCCTCTGGTCGTGTCCCCCTCTCGGGCTCCTCCTCTCCTATCCCATATTTGTTCCCTGACTCCTCCCCTTCTTCTAGTACATTCCCTGCCAATCATATGTTACTCGGTCCCTCATAGGCTTGAGTAGAAGGCCTCAGGCTTCTACTCCTGCCTGTCATCCCTAAAGCCCTCCTTCCTCTATCCCTGATTGGCCTGTTTCCTCTCCCCACCCTCCAGTTTCTCCCCCTATATAAAGCAGTGCCTGAGGGCTCGAAGCCGCTCTTGTGAGTAGGCTCCCCTTGAGGCCAGACCTCAATAAAGCGGGATTGTTTAACCTACTCCAAGAGTCATTTTCTGATTCTTTTGGCGTGCAGTGGCCGAAGGTCCTCCTCTCTGGGGCACTGGTCAGGGTCAGGCGAACTGCCTGCACTCAAGAAACCCCTTGCGGGGTGTGCAGCAGGGCGTACCGCCTGGCCAGAAGCTCCTGAGTCGCTGGGGCAACCGATCCCTCCTGTGGAGTGACGTTTCTTGCCCTGGTGCCTGCACAACTGCTTCGCTGCCCCTAATAACAGCTAGCTCGGGCACAAGCAGGGTTGTGGGACAATCCTGAGGGAGGGCACCGCGGCAATGTTCCTTCAAACAAACAAACCAAACCAAACCCCAAAATCAACCAAACAAAAAAAAAGGTGTTTTGATTCCCAAATAGACTTCTTCATCTAATGATGTCTCATTTATATAATTCCTGCATAATGTACTCACTATTGCAGCTAACCAAGTATAAGCTATACTATGGGCTGACAAATCTGCTTATGCAGTATGTTGTGTAGATTACGTCAACAGTCAATCCTTATCAGTGATTTACCTATGACACCTTTGTGCCTAAATCCCTTCACGATTGTCTTGGGGTGACGTTATGATTATCCCATATTTGTCTNTAGATCTTCCAGTCTTCCAGTGAGAGACTTCATCATTCATTGTTATATATATATATATATATTATTTGGTGTTTGGTGTTATTGGTTTTTTTTTTTTTTTTTTTTCCCTCATGTGTTGGTTAAATAAATAGTTTTTTTTGTTTTCTTTTTCACTTTCCTTCGAGGAAATATTTCTTTCCTCGAACCTGGTGGGAGAGGGTGATTGCGGCCTGTTTTTGTCAGAGGATATTTATCCTTCTGAATATATTTGTTCCAAACCAGGACAACGTATTAACATGTTTTAGGTAAGAATGATTGAATGCAATATGATTTAAAGATTTATTGCTACAATAAAGTATGCAGTGGCAAGGTCTTGGGTTAGTAGCAAAATTGATCTAGGAATAATGTAGCTGCTGAATTTCCCTGGAGTATATTTGCTCAATGCTGAGAAATCACTTGTGCTTTGTTTCCTTACAGCTGTAGCAAGGGGAAATATTTACCTCTGTGACCTGAGGTAAATTCTTTTCTTAGAAAATCATAACTAATATGAATTTGGAGAGAAAGGAAAATGAGCTAGTAAATAGCTATCATTTAGAGACACTTAAATTTTCATAAAATCATAGAATAATTTATATTGGAAAAGGCCCTTAAGATCAACAAATCCAAATGTTAGTATGCGATGTTGAAATTGAACATGATTATCTGACCCACTGGAACATCTAAACGTACCCTCCATTTGGTCTGCCTTCAGGTTGAGCTACTAGCTTACTGTGGACTTTTGTTTGTGTGTTTGTTTTTTAGGTACTTAATTAATATGGCAACCCAGTGTTCTGCCTAGTGGGTATTAACAAGTGGCAGATTGTGTTTCAGAGTTAGTTTTTCTCAGCAAGAACTACCTCCAGAGCAAGAAGTTCAGGCAAAGAGTTAATAAGGTTTGATGGCCTTTTGTGCCAGTACTTCACTCTTTATTATTTATCTAATTTTCTGAAATTGCATTTCATCTTCCTGGCATACAAAGACAAAGCTCTAATTTTCATGACAGCCTGCTCTAACATGAAAAAATGGTGGTAGAGAACAATCTGCTTTCAGTTCCAGCAAATTAGCTACAGATGCAAATAGCAGCACAAGCTGACTGTATTACAGTAGTTTCTTGATGTGATGCTAGTTCAGATTTGATCAGTTATAACTATAAAACAAAGTTCAATGAAGATACCTTCTTCTCTCGGGATTTTTCTCCGTAGACTCAAGTGGTTGCCAATGTGTACAGTATAAGCTTAGAAATTTTGTCCCAATGACCTCTAGAAGTTTTGAATGCATGGCTCAGTGGTCAGGAAAAAATTTCTCACTTGTGAGTAGCCATATCAGGTGTTCTGCAACAAAAATATCTGCCTATCTGCTTAATACCTGCAGAACTCAAAGCAAGAGGGATGGATCCCTAGAAAGAGGGAAGGGTTTGGCAAGCAGTACAAGCCTTCTTGCAGCTTTGTAGCAAGTGAGACCTCTGTGATCACTGGCACAGCAGGCAATAGTGTATGCTTGCTAGAATAGGAAATCATCATATGGTGTAAGGTAACAGTGACTGGGTGTTTGAAATACACAAGCAAGTGCGGAACTTCACATTTGATGTCGTTGAACACAGTAGTGCTGCTGTGTTGCCGCAGGGATAATTTTAAAAAAATCACTAAATCCTGTGTATTGACCTTTCACACTGCCTTTATTGGTTTCCCAGGTAGGCTTATTCTCTCTGTGTGACAAATAAAAAGTTCAAAAAGTTTTTTATTTGACTGTATTTCTTGCTGTGGGATGTTTTTTTTTAAGTTGTGGGGCATACTAAAGTGTTTGACACAGTGATACAACAGAAGTGAGTTAATAATGTAAAAGAAGGATGTTTTGCAGAGCAGGTGGTATTTACAGAGTTATGAAGCCTGCTCAGATACAAGCCTTTCTATTAATATTTCTTCCCTCCATCAACCTTAAGCAGCACCCACACTTTTCCAAATCAGTAAAAAATGATATAATCAAATCAGAGCTGAGTTGGAAACCAGAATGATCGATCATCCTGTTCCAGATAGAGTGTCTTATTAATATACGTGTCCCCTTTACCTCATGGAGTTTGGCTTTAACAACAGCCATGTAGCCTGCATCCCTTCTGAGCAACATATTGGTCTAAGTCTCAGACTGCATCATTTTGCCCAGAAAATCCCTTCACTGTGGTGTATGTCAAAGGTGTAATGAGGTCCACTCTGATCAACAAGTCAGCAAGTCAGCAAGTCAGCTGGATAGGGGTGAATACTGGATCTTGGCACCTGCTGATGGGAGATGTTTGGAAAGCTTGCCTGCTCTTAGTGCTAACCTGTTTGAGAACAGTGCTCTATGGCTGGCTAGCAATGGAGAGATTATGGAGTTGTTTTAAAGTCTGAAAAGCTTATAATAAATATCACATAAATCTTCAAATTTTTGAGACTGTAAATGAAGTTACACTGCTTTTTAAAAATTTTTTATTTGAACATTATAAAGATTGCCTGTTCTGGCTAAGTTTTGTGTCTCAAAACTGTAGGATGTCAAAGCTAGCCACATATAAAGTTCTTTGCATTAAAGCTGCAGTTCAGTTCACTCTATTTGTAATTGTTGTCGTATGTGCTTCTTAATGGATCTTTCATTTTGTCAAAATATATTTGTACATTATTAATGAATGTTCCTCAGAGATGCTTTTCACAGATATAGACATTTCACTGATACAGATGAAATTGCTAAAGCTTTTAAGTGGTGCCAGAACTGTGTAGGGTTTGTATAGTGTCTAAATCCCAGTCGACTTTTCAAATCCCTGGTTCCATTTCAGACATAATGTAAGAAAAGGGGAAAAAATCTTTAGCCTACCAAAACCACCCCAAAATAAAACAACAACCCAACAACAACAGAAAAAACACATTAAAATATTTCCTTGTTTATCTTTCCCTGGGTTTTCTTATCAGAAACTGTTACAGGTTTATGCTGCAATAAAACCGGCTACTCAAAATATTCAGATATACATTGAATTATGAACCATAGCGAGGCCCTCCTCCTAGTGTCTGCTTGCCAAATGAATGTGGTACTTCATTTATCTCTGCATTGCAGGGATCTAAGTGGGAAGATACTTTAACTCATCAAAGCTTTACTATAACTTGTAACTGAGGAAAAAGAGACTATTGCTTCAGGATTTTGGTATACAGTTCAGAATTTATTTTGTTGTGTTATTTGTTTTGTTCCCACATTTTTTATTGTCTTTAAGTTTCTACTTTGGCAAAAAAGAAATAGTTTCAAAACATGAATCTGATAGAAAAACTTCCAAAGACAATATCATTGACAATAATAGACTCTAGCAAATTAATAACCTTATGATTCTAGCAGAAAATGGTAGGAGATAGTTTTAAGCTTTGTTATTGGCACAATCACTGTCCTTGGCATTGTAATAAACTACCATTTGCTTTCCTCATGGAGAAGCAAACCATTGCTGATGTTTATTTATTATGGTTTATTTATGAACTGCTAGAGAGTTGATGGAAAAAAATCACTATTCTAAGTATTCCTGTGATTCTCTTTTTTCCCCTCAAAGCATCTCTAACTGAATTTTTCTCCCCCGGATTTTTTAAAGCAGCTTTATTATGTCTTAGAAAGGTACAGGATAGGTTTGCAGGTGACACTGAATTATTGCTAGTTTGCCTTTTCCATGTATTCCTGATACAGATCTGTCTACCAGTCTTGGGACTCCTTGACTTATGTGACTCCTTGAACATATTGCTGTCAAAGACCACACAACCTGTTGTGCTGGATTTCAGTGAGCATGTTCCCAAGGTGCTGTCATGTTTCCAGCAGAGCAGAGCTAGAGTGTACAAAGTATAGGGTCTCAATCCTCTACCTCAGTTATATTTTCACTGGAGATTGCAAGACATAGCTAGCTGTCCTTGCTTTTTTTCCTTTATTTTTTTATGCCTTAGAAAGGACAGGCAGGCTGACTTTTTCTCAGCTGGTGAGACACATAGATTAGGACAATATTCTTTAAACTATAGTCTGTATGTGCTTTTTCATGGCTGAATGACCCTAGGGTATGAAGAGGAATGTTTGCTGAGACAAATGCTGCTGTCAGATTCATCAGCTCAATATGGCAATGTTCTTGTTGAACTGAATGTTATAGAGAATGGCCCTGCATGGTCCATTGACTGTTCACCTTCCCCTCCCCATCTTTTAAAATTTATTGTAGTTTAAGCTTGGGTGAAGAGATTTCTAGATACTTGTCACAGTTGCATTAACTTCCCTTGAAAGGTCTGTGAAAATGTTGCAGAGGAACAAATACTATGACACACTCCTACCCAAAAACTTCCTTATGTGTAGTCAAGAGTTCTGCTGTCACCAGTGCGGCAGCAGTTCATTGTTCCGTTATACTTGTCAGACGGGGGTCTTCAAAGTCCTCCAGAGATACTGAGTTAGATTCCCTCCAGTCCATGTCTGCAGCTGACTCTAACTTGTAATTTCTTGCTTATGGGAAACTTTGAACTCTGATCTGCTCCTGAGCCTTGAATACATTTTCTGATAGAACTGACTAGTTAAAGTTTAGCAAACTGTCTTTGGGGAGATCACACAATGGGAGATGTCTTCCCCTTTTCTCTTTGTGCTACACTCTATACAAGAGCTGAATTAGGTACTTGCCAGCAGAAGAGAAAAATAATTCACAGAAAAATCATGATCCTTCATTTTTAATAGGATACTTAAAACTAAGGAGCTGATCCCTATAAATCTATTTTGGTAAAATACTAGCTTAAATCAATTGGGGTGTGTTTTCTTAAATGTACTTAATTTGGCTTTTGCAGTTAAACTTGATTTTCCAAACTTCTGATATTGTAAAAATGATATGAGAGTGTCAAGCTGATCTCTCTCTCTTCTGTCTATGGAAATTGTGGTACTTAACACAGCTTAAGTGCTCCTGTCTTTAAAATAAACTGTGAATTTGCTGAGAGCATTTCGTTGAGGTGTTAGAGCTCAGAGTAACTTGAAGATGACTCAGAAATGAGACAGATAACAGCAGTTACTGCAGCCATCCTAAAATGAGCTTTATGGGTGAAAAAGGTAAAAGAAGATGGAATATTTTCTGTTAAAGTCTTGAAACAAAAGTATCTGTTGAGAAAAGATCATGTTATGAGAACCAAACATATCTTTTTAAATAAGGAGATAAAACTGTGGGCAGAACTGGCAGGGCAATGGTGAAGTGTCATTAAAGCAGCAGGCTTCCTTCTGATTCATCCAAACCTTTGGTAGAACAGCCTGGTTTGTGTCCCAAATGGGAGTGCAAATAAGGCAATCTCTTGGTTGTCTTTGACTTAATCTACTATCTTCAGCTTGTCCATTTAGCAGTGAGATTTTGCTGATCTATGTATAAATTCATGAAAGGTGAGAAGGAAAGATATAATTAAAAAAATTCAAAGTACAT
>WEIV01013051.1:57810-70218 GCA_013390005.1 Calyptomena viridis | reverse complement strand
CTAAAACAAAGGGTCAGACATAACAAATGCTTTGAGAGAGAAACGGCAGAAATTTAAGAAATCTGGTTGAGGTGTGAGAAGTGATGAAGTGCAAGATAACTACAAAGGTGAAGGAAATGGATGTGCTAGTTACTTAATTGTGGGACTACATAAGAAATGCCTGTGAAGGAAGAAGCTTATGCTATTTGGTTATGAAATCTTTAGTGGGGGTTCAGAAAGACTGAATTGATGAGTCTGTACCGTCCGTTAAGCTGTAAGCTTTAAAAAAATTACAAAACTTCCTGTATAAATGAACACAGTGTAATATTGTTTTAATGATCTGGGTTAAGAAAAAGTTGATATGAAAGGCCTGGGTCTGAAGGAAGACATATTAAAAAAAAAAGCCAGTAACTACCAAAAGTTGGGCTGTATCCTGGCTGCAGGGTACTTGGAGTTAGTGAGATTCCTGGTTTTGTCTTCAGCTCAGGAGTTTTATACATTCTGGGAAGCTCTAGGCTCTGATGAATGGCTTCTCTTGCTAATATACAAGGCTCTTCTTTTCTTTTTTAAGGGCTCCTTGGCATTGTACAAGGCCCTTTACTTTGAGCTTTTCTGTGTCTAAGAAGAGTAACCATATCAGATGTGAGGCCGAAACTTTTGCACCAGTTTGTAAATGTTAATTGTGGTTCAAAGCTGGTTTCTTTCAAAACAGTAAATAATTTGTAAGTATTGGCTAGCTCTGCTTGCAATCAGATCATGGACCATTAAGACCTCACTTAATCCTATATTGTTTTTATTACATTTCTGTAAAGAACTTGCGCTACTGTCTGTGAGTAAATATGCAGAGTTCTTACCCCTGATTTCTGACATAAACATACTGATTTTAAATTGCTGCTACTCTCCTGTCCAAGCATGTTAAAGAATTTAAAAGTCTTGGTTTAGTCTTTTGAATTGCCTATTACTCAATAACTGTTACAAAACTTTGATATATTTTAATGTAAATTTAAATAATAATCTGTTTGCAGGTGTACTGATGCATTCTGTGGTCCTTACCAGTGAACCTGCACAAGCAATTCCTTCCTAAGCTCACTGTAGGAACTGCATCCCAGTCCTTGTACTGCTCGAACTCCCAGAGAAATAACTACACTTAACAAGACCTTATTACCTACTGGGGAATATAATGACTGAATTCCTGGTTTGTTTTAATTGGTGCAATGGTGAACAGCCCCAGCCGGTAGGTGGATGCACAACTGCCATCTTTTATCACATTTGAAATTTTGTCTTTGTTACAGGAAAAACACTTTCATTGTCCTGTTGTTTTGATTCATTTGGGCCAAGTAATGCAAAAGCCAAAACCAATCTGTTTGAACTATATGTGCTTTGCCAGAAACTTGGACTGTATGACTGCAGTTCTCAAGTCCCGACTTTCCAACATTAAGGAAAGATTTTGCTAAAATGTAATTAGCAGTAATATTGACTTTGATCCTGTCTGAAGTCTGAAACTTCAGTCTGGTTGCCATAAGGTGTCATTAGGGGTCAGTACTGGCTATCTATTTTTATCTTAGCTGCTTGTTTCTGTCTGAAAGCTGCTCATGTTTTTTGAATAGAGGCCTAAGATGTCTTCTTTTTCATAGAAGAGGCGTCGGAGACTGGACCGGAATATGATAGGGGAGCCAATGAATTTTGTACACACGGCGCACGTGGGGGCAAGAGACATGAGTAGTGACTATACATCAGTAAGTGTGCACCTCCTGGGTAAGCACAAATCTCCACTCAGTAACTCTGTAGAGCAGATAGCTAATAAAATACTAGATATTCTAAGAGAGAGAAAAATCTGACCTTTTTTTTTTAAACAATAAAATAGCACCCAAACAGAATGGTCTTTTTGTTTGTAAACACGAGATACTGTGGAAAATACATTCAGCAAGAAGTGCTCATGTCCTCAGTATCTCTACATATGATGAGAACCTTTTTCAATTCTGTGGATGCATTCAATACTAGGACCAGATAACACATCACCTTCAAGTCAAAGCTGTGCCAGGGTGAGGGATGTAAGAATAAGTGGATTTTTCATAGTAAAATGTATCTTGAACACTGACTTAAAACAGTATTTAACAGTCCTGGATTTAGTTGGTTTTTTCTCCCTACTACAGTTGGGACCTAGCACTGTAAACATATGGCCCACCTGTCTTTACAAACTGATGCTTCTAATCATTGCTCTGGCAACCAGAATTTATAAGATGCATGTTCTAATAAACTTTTTTTCTAGGCTGTATCAATTCAGGACCACATGAAGTCTAAAGGTGGCTACACAAATGGCCCTTCTGCAACTGTTGAGATATAGGAAACTGAGAGAAGGCTGACATCTGCTCTGTCTTATGTGGACTCCTGGGCTGTGCTTTCATATTCTCTAAAACCTCTTTATCATGGAGTAGGGAGAGTGCTTGAATTACAAATAGGTCAGTACAAGCTTTTGTGTTCTTTGCACAATACCTTCTGGAGGAGTATTGTAAATTATCCTTAAAATGGTCTGTTGTGGTAGTGTTGTAGTAGCAACTGTAATTTGCCACTGTGGATGACTTCCTAGCTCTGGCCCAGAAACCTCACAAAATTTGTTTTGTAGGATGGGATTTGAAGTCAGTATGAATTGTCTGGGATTTTTGTCTCTGCTTTTTCTCCCCTCAAGAAATGCAGAGGTTGATTTAATTGGAAGATATTGCATGTTTTCACTTCTTACATGGGCTAAACTGAGTTGCTAAGTACGATCTTGTCATTTTCATATAACTTTGGACCTGTTTTTTAGATGTTTTATAACCTAATGCATAAATCTTTGGTATTTTTTAGTGTCTTTTGATGGTGAACAAACTCTAATGTAATGTAGTTATCTGACTCTGCAGTGAAACTCCTGCCTTGCTGCGGTAACACTTTCGTAGCTAAAAATGGAGATTTTGCAAAGTACTGACTCTCAAATGAGACTTAAAAGAACAGATATGTCTCAGTGACTGGGCTGCCTCCTGTCCATACATGCACTGGTGTGACTGGCAGGTAATACTGCAACACAGCTAACAGCACCTACCAGTTAACTCTGAGAGGTGCTGCAGTGTGCTCACAACTGTGTGTTAATTCTGCATGACTACTGTTGAATTTTAAACTAAACATATTTAAGATTACTGTCTTTGTTACCTATCTGTAACAATAACCATACAGGACTTCAAGGGATATCTTGCTGGTATTTCTGGATCTTTAATTTCAAGAGTGTTTTAGATGAACAGAATTTTTTTTTTTTTGCATGTGGTTGAAGTGACACAGCCATGTGAAGGACATACATTTAAAGAATATTGTGAAAAGTTGCAGGAGAATGTTAAATGGAAACAGTGTCTTGCAGAGTTCCAGCACTTCATAAATGTTTAAAGAAATATCCATAATATTTAGACATACTTAAATATAGTTTATTACTTAGTTCTTATTTGTCTTTCTATTAAGTGATATGACAAAACTGCTGAAGCAGAGCTGGTCTTTCCTTTTACCCATTCATTGAAAAATCTGACCTAGCTCAAAGTTTTTGACTGCCAGTGTAGAAACAGGAAAACTGCTTGCTGTCATGGAATTAACTAAATAGAAGCATTTCACTTGCTGCCATATCAGAACCAGTTATGCTAGAAGTCAGTGGAACTCTTTCCTTGCTTTACCAAGTTTAGTTTTATGAACTTTTTTTCATTTAAAAAATTATCTAGCTGGAAAATCTTTTAACTTGTATGTTTCTGTTTGTAGCTTGTGATACTTCTGAAATCTGAACTGCAGCATTTGCTGAATTGTTAGGCTGCCTTTTCTTAGTATCCTAGGAAACTTAAAACATGAACAGCTCTCTCTTCCTGTATGTGTTAAAAAAACCCATTTTGCCATCCCCTATATTTCATCTTTAAGGGCCAAAGAGGGAATATTACTTCTTATAACAGTCAACAGCTGATCATAACATTCTGTAACCACATAAGAGAAATCTATTATCTGTGTCTTGCTAGATCCTTGCTCTTCAATTAGAATGCATGTCAAATTTTAATATATTTTAAAATTAGCATAGTTAGCTGTACATTTAGCTTTTGACAGTCTTTCATATTGCTGTCTTCTAACTTCAGATATATTTCAACAGCCTAGTTAAGATACAGAGTTTAAAGAAGCTAAATTCTGTATACTGTTGAGGAAGCAACTGTTTAAAACTGTTGTTTTAAAGAATAGATTCTAATTCACCTACTATTATATTGAGTTCAGGCACTCAATCACACATACCTGCCCAGAAAACATGTTGACAGGGCAGCTGTCATGAAGAAAATGGCTTGTGTTTTATTAGCACTGTAAGAAAACAAATTGATCAGGAATTGGGGTTTTGTAAAGACCCATTTGGTAGGTTTAAGATTAGTGATGTAACTAGAAATAAAGGACTTGGTGATCATGTCAGTTCTTGTCTCTAAAAATAAATCAACAGAGAATTTGTTCCCCAAATTCAAACCCTTATTTAGAGAAAAATCCTAGTTTTCATCAGGTAAACCAAGTAGCACTATCTGTTGTAAAACTAACCTGTTTTCCTCAAACTGTGTAGTATTATATAGGAACATAATAAAGTGTCACATCATTATAATGAAATGCTTTGCTATTGCATTAGGAGTGCCATTACTTTTAAAAATCAAACAAACATAAAGATGTCTTAGGACTTAGGTATTTTTTGTTCTATATTTAGAAACATTATGTAGCTGTAATCTATCATGTAACTCAGTATAAATCTATCTTAGTTAAAATAAATATATTGAACTGGACACTTGCACTCTTTTCATATTGTGGAAAATCTCGATATTTTATCTGCACTGAAAATGTGTTGGTTAAGGGGATGGATCAGCATGGCTTGAACTTCTACTGCACAAAATCAAGTTTCTCCACTAGAGAGCACAGTTTTACATCAAGTCTGCTCTATGCAAGTTCTTATTCCATCGTGGGGTTTGGTGATTTGTCTGGTGGTTTTTGAGCTTGACTGAAACAAAATACAGAAATAAAACCAATTCCTCAAACTTTTTAATCTACATTGTAGGCTGTGAAGACCTTACATCAAGACAATCAAGAAACATTGCTGCTCTGACTTGGTGGCATCTTATGGTTTCTTTTTATAGTTGGAAGTAAAATGACTTTCAAGCCGAATAGGATCAAATGCTTTACTTGTAGTTTGGCAGAGTCTCTGCACTGTTTGCTTCCTTAAAAAAAAACAAAAAAAAGTGTGTGAGGAGGAGTTATTTTCAATACTGCCTGTCTTATCCCTTGATGTCCCTGCTAGGCTTTTCTGACTGTCCCATAATGCTGCATAAAGCTGTGGTCAGTGTATAGAAAAGGTATTTGGCTTTTTCACAACCTAATATGTCTAATATGGTCCTGTAGAGCAGCTTCATAACAAGGATGTGGTGTCATGCTATGTTCCAAATTAGCCTGTAATATGACAACTTGCAACCCAGGCAAGTAGCAATATTCCTTTGCATGCTCTTGCCATATTGGACTAACAGGTGCTGCTGTAGCTTCCACTCTGTACAGACAAAAAATGTTAAGAGATTAATAAATACATAAATGCCCTTAATATGCCAACAAAAATGAGCACAATCCAATAATGTTAAATTCCATGTTAATGAAATTCATTATATGTTACTAAATATGGTAACACTGGAAAAAAAAATCCAATCTGTCAGTGAAAGGTGATGACATGGCTGCTGCTGACCACGTTCAGATTTACTTTGCTATCAGCACTGTGACATTGCTATAAAAACCCAACACTTGAAGATAAGAACGATCCTGTCTGCCTTTCATAATCACTGTGGAACTACAGGAAGACAACAGTGCTATTAAAAACATCCTCTGGTGAGTGGGTTCCTGTAAGGCCTCCAGATACTTTCTGGTTCTGCAAACTCGTATAGTCAAAATCTCAGACAGTTGTTTTACTTTATTAGGAAATCTCTGAGATAAAGTGAGGCAGTTGGGGAATATGAAGAAGCTAAATCTTCCTGCCAAGTGTTTTTATCTTATTTTCTCAGGAGAACACACTCTAAAATGGGATAGATTACCAAGAGCACTTCAGTACTCGGATTTAGTAGGTTATGTTTCTGGTTTATGGCTTCTGGAGGTAGACTTTGAATTCTAAAATCTGTAAGACAGGTGAATCACCCACTAAGGGTTAATATCAAAGATGTGGTGTTCTGAAATAAAAAAATTCTGGTTCATTAGATTGCACATTGGTTTCAGGGCAGAAAACACAGACTAACCATAAATAGAATGTTTTTCTGAAACCAAGGCTGCTTGGAATAAAACTACTTTGCTTCTTAAAAATAAATAATTAAGATGAAGTTGCATTTTTAACTCCTTGCTACTGTAGTACCACTCTTACTACGTAGCTTTCAGTCTTAATACAGGGACTGGATCAACAGAGGTTACCCCCAAAGTAGCAACTAATGCTTGAAATTCAAAATTTTAGCTCCTTACCTCTACAGCTTTAGTCCTGTGTACCTAAGGAGGTGTTGTCAGTGTGTAGTGCTTGGACTTCCTCACATAACCTGTCCTTTCTTCACACACAGTAATTTTTCTGGCACACAAGGCCCAAGGTACTTACATCAGTAGTTTTCCTGCCAATAGTCATTCAGCTACAGAGGTATGTAAAAGGTTTTTAGTCCTGTACAGAAAAGGTCCTCTCTAGCAACTGGCCTGTTGTTGGCCAGTTGTTTCCTCAACAGAGTCTTAAGCTGTGGAGTTACTTAAACTTGTCACCACACACAGCTCTGAGCTGGTTTTGTACTTTGCTATGTGAAACCATAAAGTGCCCTTGCTATTGGTTAACCCTTCATCCTGCAGTGTTGGGGAGGCTGGCAGGTTCATCACGAACCACAGAAGGGAGAGACATTTAGAAGCCCTGGAGAGACACTGTGATATACATTTATGAGGAAGAAGCAAGGAGCACGACGTGTGCATATTGACATTTGTTATCTGCAATGCACGAGATGGCTTTGTTGGTATCAATTGGAAAATACCTGTAATATGTGCATAATTGGTATATGGAGGAAATATGGGCACTTAAATGTATGACTAAGATGGGACTTTGAGACATGGATTGTCAATGTAACATCAAGGAATGGCAGTATACTCTTGCTAAAGTGGGAGCCACCCAGAGAGGTGGCTCTGGTTTCAGCAGTTGCAGGCTGATGTCACATACTTGTTTGGGAGACAAGATGGTTTTTTTCTCTTCTTTTTTTTCCCTACTGTATGTAAGGTTGCAGGTGTTCTAAATGCTGAGGCCAAAACTTCAGGGAAACTAACTAGATCCATCTGATATTCAGATTTCAGGTGTTGGGAGGGTATGGACAGGTTGGAGTGAAAGGTCATGAAGAATTCCTTGTCCCTGAGGAAGTTTGGATGGTAGTCTCCTGGACTCTGCAGCCTGAGATGCCAAGAGGCCACCATGGTTACACCAGATGTCCACTAATACCTTTTCTACTGATGCTATGTAGAGAATGGAAAGATGAAAGGAAATAGTGAAAATGCCCTGAGTAGGCAGGGGTGTTATCATTACATGTTCTTGTGCCAAAAAACCTCCCAACCTGAGGTACTGAACTAGGGCTGCTGTCTTCACCTTAGAGATGGAACTTAGAGATGAGCAAGCTCGTGTTATAACAGAAACCTGTGCCTTTTCAGGGAGAGTTGGCACCCCTGGCATGGTCTGCATTGTCTAAACCCAGCTTATCAAGCTCTGCAGTAAGGCTACTGAACACCTTGTGGTTGTCACTTGTTCCACACATCCTGTTCCTGTGCATCCCATTAGTGTGACCAAAATCCTAAAATGATACCCAAAACAGTTCAAATGGAAGTTCTGGTACCCTAGTTTTAATCTCATTTACAAGAGACTAGTAACAGCTGGACAAGAGCAACTTTGAGGTGTCTGTTGAAACCTCTACAATAAATTAGTCATGAGACCGAGGCCACTTCAAACTACTTCATTCAGTGAACATTTTTAATTTGTTTGTTGTTATTAAAACAATGTAAATGGGAAGAATATTCTAAAAAATTTTAATTTCCCCTGATATTTGCATATGAATCCAAACTGAACAAAACCAAGGTTATTACTAAGGGCCCACCCTAATTCAGGGGTGAAAAAAAGAAGTTGAATTATGTCTTTTGCTGCTTTAATATATATGTTTAATATATATGTATATATTTAGACCTTCATCTTAAGTAATGTGTAAGGAAATAAGCCATTCTTTTAAACTGAAATTAGTATGATTTCTCTGGCTTACTGAAACTTTAAAAAAATTGACTTAAAATCTACATTGAAACTACTGAGAGAGAACTTGATGTGCTTTTAAGCTTACATTGTCCTGTACAAGTGGATTACTAATTAATTTCATGTTTCTTCATCAAAGAGCTAGAAAAAGTGTTTGGTTCCAGGATTATTTTTATTTTATAGATAATAGTGTATTTACATGCATCTGATCTTGCTGGTGCTTGAGAAATACATGTATGTTTTACATAACTTACCTTACCTGGGTCTAAAAGTGAATAAAGGCTATCCTGATAACCAGTAATTAGTGAGCACTCTAAAATTAAGGATTCAAAGATCTGGTAAAACAATGGCCCTTATTCTAGACTGAAACCTATATTTAAAAAATTTATCTAATATATGTAAGTTTGAAAGTCCAACTCAAGTTGAAGCTGCATGTTAATGGTGAAAGAAATATGCTTTTAAATGCAGTTACCCACATTTACCCTTGCAGTCTCTACCACCAGGGAATATTAAAACCTGACTCAATACCTTTGAGGGTGTGATACAAGCTTGAAAATGTAATTCAAAAGTAAGGTCCTTCATTAATGCATGCTAATGTGGCCTTGCTGCATAATGGTGTATGAGTAAGGCTTTCACTAGTTTCTTTCAACTAGTTTAAACATCACCTTGAAAATGCATTTAAATTAGTTATCTCCCAGCTGCATAATATCCAGTGAACCAGGGTATCTCTTGCTTGCATAGATTAATAGTTACTGGTGTTCAACCAAGTACATGGGGGAAAGTTGCTAGACCTGTGTTGGTACTAATAAATAATTTTTAAACCCTGCCTTTTCTATTTTTTGGATCACTCTCTTGCCAGGAGATACAGGTCCCATCAGGCTGTTACACGTGTTCCTATGGTTGCCATGTGTGCCTGTCCCACAGACAGCAGCTTTCAGCCACAACGTTTCCTGGGCCCATTCAATCAAGAGGTTTCACAGTGTTATTTTGCTGGTTTGTTCCAGGCTCCAGCCAAAAAGCTGTGAAAATACAAAGCACTGAAATGGGGTTATAGGAGGGAGTAAAATATTCTTTGGTTAAGCCACTTCCTTTTCCTCATCAGCTGCTTTATTCTGCCCTATTATTCTGCTGCCGACTAAATTTCTTAGAGATGTATTCAGTATTTGGGTCAGTGTTCTCTCTGAGTTCTTAGAAGTTAATACAACATGTTAAAATTTCCTTCATCCCTCTGAAGCTTGTTGATTAATGAACTCAAAATCCCCTCTGTCCTTACTTTTGTATGCCATAACTGTTTGATGAGCAGAGTCTAGTCACTTTTGCAACCTTAGTCCTCTAAAAACTATGCAATGTTTTCTCTTAAATACCTAATGCTGACAGCCACTCTTCCAAGTGTGCCTATCTAGGAAGGCACCTATCTTCTGTTTATGGCATTTCATGCAAAATTAACAGAATTAGACAGTAATTCAAAGTTAAGCTATTGGAAGACTAATTTAATTGCATAACAAGATATAGGGAAAGGAACAGAAACAAGCAGATTGGGTGGGATAAGTTCACTTAAAAGCCAAAAGTAAATAAAAGATAAATACAAAAACCACATAAAGTAGCACTTAATGCAATGTGAGAATTAGGGGAACAGCTGTGGAATAGAAGACATTTTGTATTTCTTTCCTTGTGAGTGAAATCATTAATGTTTATAAGTGTATGTAAGTGATGGAAAACAGCAGAGGGAAGGAAAGGATAATTTAAGTATCCCTGTGAAAAGGATTTCAATATATGTATAGTATTATTCATGCAGTTTATTTTCTGTGCTATTTAGATTCAGTTTCCACTTTCTAACTAATGTGCTCAAAGCCTACTTTAAACATCTCCATTCCTTAACACTTTAGGAATGCCTGAATTGAGTTACAGATTTTATTCCAAGTTGATATTTTGGTTGGGAAAGGGATTTTTCTGAGTGGTGTTGCTCTTCTCTCTGATGGGAAGAATTGTGGTGGTATAGAAAGGATAGAATTCTTGATGCAGATTTTTAGTATCTTACACTGATTATGGGTGGAAGCTGTATTGTTCATTTCAAAGAAGGAAATTCAGGTTTAAAACCGGGAGGAAAAAGAGGATAATCCTTTAGGCTTTGAAGTAATTCTTCAAGTTCTGAAGGTCTTTAGAACCTATATTTCTTCTGCCTGGAATTGGAAATAACATATGTGAACCCACACAGTCCCACTGGACTGCAGAATATGTGTTTAGTGTAAGAGATGTTTTCACGATATCTTTAAAAATGCATCAAGGCAGGGGATATCAAACCAAACATTCACTTTTTGAGAGAGCAACTTCCTTTTATTTAGAGGAAATTGTATTCCTCTTCTCCTTGGCCCATTTTATTTTTCCAGCTGCAGACAGAATAAAAGCTGATGTGCTTTCCTGAGGAACACAAGGAGGGGGATTAGTAAGTGGTAGGACAGGACATGCCGCCATGGAATCTGATCCTGTGAGCAGCTACGCACTTGCAATTCAAATTAAACACTTCTTCCATGCCCAAAATACAGTTGTGTACAGACCCTTAGCTTGTTGCAGATCACAGAACTGGCAGATTTATTGAAGTCATCAGTATTCATTTGTCATCCAGATCACGTTAGACTCAGAAGAAGAGATAGTAGTTGGCATAAAGTGTCATGGTTACTCTGACAACAGCACCAAAATAGAAACACACAGATGGACAATGTACTAGCCTGATTTTTTTAAATACCAGTTCTGCATAGGATATTATTAGCTGTGTCACAGTGTTCCATTATCTTTCACTGTTTAAGCACAATAAATTGTTACACACACTTTTGCAGCTCAGCAATTCTACAAGATGCATAAGCCTGTTCTGTTGCTGCTATAATGATGAATTGCAGATTGTCACTGAGAGAAGGAAAAAAATCCCATCCTTGTCTGTTACCATCAAAATATAGGTATTGATCAAAACATTACTTATGTACAGGTACATAAATGTTACTCAGGTTTATAGAGCAACAGAACAGCTTCCCAAAAAATTGCCATAATGCAGTGAGGAATGTTCTCTGTACATGTTTTACATGGCTTTGTCCTTAAATTCACACGGAGGAAAAACCACGCATGCGGGAATCTCCTTCCTCATATTCCTATAATTAGTTATTAGTAATAACTAATTATTATTATTCCTATAATTAGTTATTAGTAATAACTAAGTAGCAATAACTAATAACCACTTAGTTTGTGAGCAACTCAAAGCAAGTGGGTTACCCACTTAAGGTTTTGATTTACTGATGCTGAACTGCAGCCCAACTCTCATCCTCTCGTCTCCTCCTTTCCCTCACTCTTCCGCCGTCTCACTCACGGCCACATCCCTTTCTATCCACAACAATCTTTATTTTTACCCCTTCCGCTTTTCTGTGAGCGCTGGCCCTGAGGCAGACCCGGCCCTTTGGGAAGGAGCAGGAGAAGACCGCGGAACCAGCGCTGGAAAACCTCCAGTGTAAAAAAAGATGTTGCACAACTTCCTTTGCTGCTAAATCACGGAGCTGTTTCAGCCCATCTCGTTCCTGCAAGTCATTGCTGGCTGTTACATGTGATGCATCAGAGCCCTTTTAATGCTTTCGAAACCTGGGAGACGCAACTCCTTCACCCTTTGGTTATAGGTCACGCTTTGCTGTTTCTGGCACTTGTCACTCCCACGTGGGGCATCCCGCTGTGCTCACCGCACCCCTCTCACGGCTTTGTGAGAGCTGAGCCGAGGCGGAACACCCGGGCTGCTTTGTCTGGGGAGATATGGGGCTAATCCAGCCGTTTCCTTTGCCCTGTAACGGCTCTGAGGGGTTCCAGGGAGCTCGTGAGCGCCTAAAACCCGCACACCTGGGAGCTGCCGGCCGGAAAGCCCGACCCGCAGCGCCCGGGGGCGGCACAAAGGGCCGCGGGGGCGGGTTCGCNCCCGGCGGGGCCCGGGCAGCGCAGGCCGGGCCGGTCCCGTCACGCGTGGGGAGTCGGGATAACAGATCTCCCGGGTGCCTGCGTGATGTTTCTAGAGGCTTTTAAATTGTAGTGCAGGGAAGAGAGGAAGCTCATGGGGTGTGTATGTGTCCTAACTTTTGGTTCATCTCTAGTCCTGTTTCGGTTTC
>WEIV01013051.1:34638-57775 GCA_013390005.1 Calyptomena viridis | reverse complement strand
CGGGGCCCCTCGGTCCCCCCGGCGGGGCCCGGGCAGCGCAGGCCGGGCCGGTCCCGTCACGCGTGGGGAGTCGGGATAACAGATCTCCCGGGTGCCTGCGTGGATAAACCTGATGTTTCTAGAGGCTTTTAAATTGTAGTGCAGGGAAGAGAGGAAGCTCATGGGGTGTGTATGTGTCCTAACTTTTGGTTCATCTCTAGTCCTGTTTCGGTTTCGGTATGGGACATTCACAGCTTTTCCCTCTCCACACCTGTACATTGCTATGGAAACCTGACAGATCACTTTCTGCAAAATGGTGTAGTGAAATGGGGAAGTCAGAAACCTCCATAAGCTGTTTAGGCAGTGTGAAGGGCATATCTGCATTAAATGCTGCTCCACAAAGTTGATTTGTTGTTGGAGTTTGTTGTTGTTGTTTGTTTATTTTAGTATCATTTTTATCTTGGTAATACAGGATGCAGAATACTTCCTGTGTGGGAAGTCACCATTGGATATGCTCAGCAACAGGTGCACAGCACAGTCTGTTAGTGCCTTTAGAATCCCTGTGGGTGCAGTAACTCGTGTCTTCCTCACTGTTTGTGAGTCTCACGTAGCTGTTGCTGGTTGTGCTAGGATTTTCTGAAGAGTGGCTTTGCTCTTTAACCCAATGGTTTGCTGCTGCTGACAAGGGACGGGGCTTCTGCCCTCCTGTAAGACTCCAGGCCCTGTGTCCTGTCTCCTCCTCTGCTCTACAAATGCAGCTTTAGCAGTGGTGAGCGTTGGACCCAGGTCATTCTGCCTTAAGAACAGTATCTAGAGATGAACAGTGTGGGGAGTTAGTGCTTGGGAAGGTTCTGAGTTTTCAGGGAAGGACCACTGCTGCTGTCTGAGCGTGGGTACCTGTTCCCGGGGGTCACAGTGCCTGTTGGGAGGGAAGAAGGGACAGTGTGTGTGTGTCACAGGCCCAGTGGCAGAACAACAAAATGCTGGCTCTGTTCATGGCTGGTTTTCTTCCTACCTTTTTATGTTTCTGTGGTTTTACGTTGTTACTTGCTATGCACAGAATACCTTCTCCCTGTTTCATACCTTTGAGTTTGTGTCTTATCTAGATGCTAATTGTGATGGATGTTGTACATACAGGCTTTGTTTGGTCTCTGATGGTTCATCTCACTTCCTGTATTTGCTGTGGTGGGGTTACTGGTACACTCCAGAGCTCAGCAATCAGCCCAAGCTTATATCCCTGCAGTGACAGGGACGTGTTAGGAAAGTTGGGGAATAAGAGACAGAATTAGGCTTCTTGTCTATCAAAGATAAGGAATTATACAAGAAAAGCTTAAAGATGATAAGGGAAGGAAATGTTGTGAGAGAACTGCCTGTCAGAAATAGGAAGTAATTTGTTTGGAGGTGAAGATCATTGGAAATTGTTTGAACCTGAAATGAAAGGAGATGGTGATGCTCCTTTAGGTAAGGAAAGCTGTTGTGCCTCTACTCCGTGTTGGAACATTTTTATGCTAGAGCCTATGGAAGCAGATTAGTCTTTTCAGGAGCCATTTTTGTGGACACACTCTTAGTCTTTCTCTTAAGTAACAAGATTGAAAACCTGCTCAGTAAGAAATTTTTACTTTGTGTGTATACTGAGAATAGGATTTCTTCAGTGGCACAGCTGACTGCACATGCCCAAGCTAATAGCCCTTGTCTGTTGTGAAGGAAGGATACTGAAGCCATTAGAAAATACAAGAACTTCAGCTGGATGCAACAGGATTTCAGTGGGGATGTTCCAAGTGAGGTGCATCAATACTGTTTCTTTTAATTTTTAACTTATAAATACTGTTCTCAGAGTTCAGCAATGAATACATGTGGGTACATGTCATGCTCTGATCCTGCCTCCTTCCACCTCAAGAGGATGAATTGTGTTCCCTGATTCATCCCCAGAGAGGGGAAGCTTGCCAAGCAAAACACACATACCAAATAAGCAAGTAATCACTCCTTCTAGGTAGACTTATGCTTGTGTGGCATTAACACTTGATTTCCTGGAACCCAGAAGAGACTTATTATTCTATTTTGTGAAGCAGAAAGAGGTTTTAATGGATGGAAACATCTGGGGTTTGCACCCGTTAGAAGTCTTTACTGCTTTTAATTTCCCATTTGTTTGTACTTTTAGGTGAGTGCACTTAAGAGAGAAGCTGGATAATTTTTGTGCTGATTGTAAATCATAGAACAATTTATTTTAGCTGGCAGCTGAGGGACTGTTCTGTGTTAAACAGTTAATGTGCTCAGGCCCTTTGACACAGTTCTCCCAGCAGATGTTCATGCACTGTGGCCAATATAATGGATTCCTCTGAAGAAGGTTTTTTGCTATTCAAACCAGGCAGACATAAACCTCTGAAACAATATCATCACATGCTTTTCTTTTCTCTCCAGTTCACACTTGCTGCAGAATACAGATCTGTGAGCTCGAGGAGAAATGCCTCTCTAGCACTGTGAATAGTTAGCATAGTGTGTCTCACAACTATTTGGGCTTTCCCCCCATACTCATTTCTAGCTTAATATCTCAGTGTTTTATGCAAATCTGGAATTTACAACAGGATTTAATTTTTTTTTAATCTAATGGCACTTATTGCTGTTGCGGTTGGTTTGTCTCAAACAGCTGAAATGAGATCATTTCACAGTTTTCTTAAGGTGACACTTTTTTGAGATACAAATGTTTATTAGTTTTCACTACATCTGTAGCTACAGTTAATCTTAATTCTGTTTCTTTATCCACTTACATACCTAACCTTTATTAATGCATGGGAAGAAGTGTATTTCCCTAAAATTATCAGAAGTTTTAAAATTCAGATGTGTTAATAAAGAACAAAAATCGTATTATGTGAGGGTCTCTAATCTTAAGAAACACCAGGTATTTCCTTAACTACACAAATTCTTCTTATGGTCTTTTTGTGTTTACAATTTAATATAAAGTATTTTAAGAACTGTTATGCCTTTATTAGTACAGGAAATTCTAGAGTCTGCGAGGGGGGGAAGACTTTCATCTCTTTTCCACGTACTGATCTAATTGCTTTTTCTTGTAAAAGCTTATACTTTTTGGAAATACTGTACAGATACAGAATAGTATAGAAGATACAGAATCTGAAATCATTTGCCTGAGCTTCTTGCTGGTATTCTGCTTGGTGACATGAACTACACATATCATGAATACATTGTGTTTGCAAAGAGGATATTTAGTAATCTCGTTCTATCCTGCTCTCAAGCTGCCCGTCTCTCATGGAATCAGTTATTATGTAAAATAATGAATTGAATAAATTCCTTTTTTCCTAAGGGCTCTTTCTTTTCCTAAAATCTTTTTAGAAGGATGTCTAAATACGTAACATGTTCTGAACTTGGTTTAATCCAGAACCCCCTGGTTTGTCGCAGGTGGCCGCGGACGAGGGGATCCTACACGCCTCTGGCAGCAGGGTGCCTCCAGTTACCAAGGATTACTGCATCATTTACAATTCTAAGTGGGTATCTCTTCCAGAAAGCCTGGACAATGCTGTAAGTAGCTTATAGTCATACTCTTTTAGGAAAACTAGAATTCAGTATTAATTTGGATCAGCTGTAACTGGTCTTCAAAATTCTGAGTAAAATTCTATCAACACTGAATAGTTGCTGTTTTTCGTTGTGTTGTCCCCTCCCTCCCCTCAAAAAAAATCTGTAGTGAATATTTCAATGCTTTGAAAAATCAGCTTCTAAAGTTTACAAAAGGGATACCCTCTCTATGCTTAGAACAGGTTTTAAATGCATTTGTGTATTCATTTGGTACTGTTAAATTTTCTTTTTTCAGCTGTTATCATTATGTCTAAGTTTTATATTTGGGAGTTAAAGTTATGTTTACCAAAAATTGGTAAACTAAACCAGATATTTTTTATATGGGTTCATCAGTTTGATGTACTGTTTAGTTGTCTTGAAAATATGTGATGTAATAGGAGATTATCTGGGATGTATCATTATGCCATATTTTCTACATATGTTGGTGTGAGGCAGAAATAAGTGTTCTTTAGACACTCTTCATATCAACAGGAAATACTTAATGTTTGTGAGTGATCAAGGCACTCTGCCTTCCCTTCTGTCATTCATTCACAAATTAACTCAATGTAAAACAGTAAAAATAATTTGTCTGCCCCAGACATCTTTCCTGGGCCACTGTCGTTAGTCAAGACATCCCAATTGCTAAAGAAAATTGACAGTAATTGAAAGATAATTGTCAATATGAAATTAAACTTTGAGATAAGGATATAATTTTTAATTACTCTTTTGTAATAAGTAATACATTATCAGAGTCAACAGCTGGTTTTGAAGAAACGTTATACTGTGGAATTCTGGTTATGTTGTATCCCTCAGTGCTCTTTTGGCTTGTGAAGCCTGGAAATATCACAGAGTGTACACTGGATTCCCCAGATCCACAAGTGATTTTTCTATGTAACCAGTTTCTTATGTTTAAATTACAGGGACAACTGCTGTGAAATTGCACTTGGAAACAGCCAGATTATTTCAGCTGTATGTTTCTCTAAATTCCTCTCCGTATTGCAGGATGCAGAAACTCCTGCTGTAATTTTATATACCCAAGTTAATGATTCCTTTCTGCTATACCTCCTTTTGGCAGACCTAAAGTTAAGGAGCATAGTAATGTAGTCACCTAGATTAGTTTGTAATATCAAATTTCCTACTTTTATCACATTCCTTTCTCCCTCTTTTCAGACTTTCAGAAGACTGGAAAACCTGACTTCTACAGTCCTCTGCAGTTCATCTGAAGTTCCTTCTGGCTTAATGAAGGACAAAGCAGTTGTAGTGATGAGAGGAAACTGCACTTTTTTGGAGAAAGCAAGAATTGCACAAAATTTGGGTGCTAAAATGCTGTTGATTGCCAGTAAATCTAGGCTGGTAAGTTACACCATACAGTTTTCTTCTGTAGTGAAAGTGTCCTGCCTGTTTGGTCTGATGGAGCTTCGTGCAGGGTTAGCTGAGAGAAACCTAAGAGCAGAGGGCTCTGGCTGTGTGTGGGATTCCAGCAGGAGTCATTAACCTTTGTTCTAGAAGTGCAGAGAATAAGAACATTTTTGATTATCCCTTGTAATACTATAAAAGCACGAGAGCTGTATGAATCCAGATGTGTTGGGAGTTGTTGCAAAGGGTTGTAAATGGGCTTTTTGTTTTTTACCTTCTTACAAATACACTGAAATTTAAACATTAATCTGATTTTAGGAATCTAACCTGCTTTGCAAATAGGCTCAAGATACTTCTTACTTACACTTTGTCTTTTAGTCTCCTATTTCAGATAACAAGACTGATTTTGAAGATGTGACTCTTCCAGTTGCTCTTATAAGATATAGTGACATAGTAGATATGCAGCTGGTAAGTAATAGAATCTCAGCATGTTGTAGTTTGTATAAACTTAGGTGTTTGAACAAATAAATACAATAGGGTCAAGTTTGATACAGATGTCTATGTGATTTGAATGTGCATAGATAGCAATTTCAGTTTCTCAGAAGAGGATGGACTAGTCAGGATGGACCAGCACTGGGAAGTGCTAGTCTTCTTAACTCCTGGTGAGTAAGAGAGAATGATTGATTAGAACACTAAGAATGGAAAACACAATATTTAACTGGAGACAGGCACATCTGGGAAGTCTTCCTGCTAAACAAGATAAGCTGTCTTCTAATAGACTGTATACAGTTGGAGATACCTGACATATGTGAAGAGCCTGAGAGGGCTGTCCTTTAGCACAGAGGCTACAACAGTTGAGTTTGTAGCTGTGGCACAATAGCTTCCAGGCCAGCAGTGCCTGATCAGGTTGGATATTGAGGAGGGTGAAAGGGGTTTTTGTCTTTTCCAGATGATGAGCTGTCTCTTTGTATAGCATTACAGCATCTGTTACAGGGTGGTTAGACAGTATAGTTTGAGATTCTGCTGGTGAGTTCATGGTGAGATGCCAAATGCACGTCATTAAAAAGTGGCAGTTGTGGTATCTCCTACACTTTGTAAGCAGGGGGGGTTGTTTTGGGAGTATTTGAAATTTCTTTTCCTTGACATTTAATATTGGGATACAGAGTATTGCAAAGGGTTTTAAGGAAAACAGTATCTTTTCTTTGGTGGGGCTTTTTCTGTTGTTATTATATTGTGGTTTTAGGGGTTTTTTATGTAGTGTTAAATAGTTTTGGTAAGCAGGAGTTGCATTGCACAGGTTTTTCTCAGTAGCAGAGGCTAGCACTAGCCTGTGTAGTCTTAGCTTCTTGGGTTGAATTTGCAAGTTTACATCACCATTTCTGCTCTTAATCTTTGGAGCTGCCATGGGAGGTTGTCTTAGGTAAGTATGCAAACTAGAACTGCCTAGTTTTATAGGAACTTGGTTGTTTACTGTCTGTTCCCATTAAGGATTGATATTTGCTGAGCTTTGACACGACTGAAGGTTTGTGATGACTGTTCTTAGTCTGCCATAGCCTTGATGAATGCTGTGGTTTCATTCAGGTTGTCCTCTGTCTTCAGATTTGTTCCTTCAAGTCAGACAGGTGGTGTTTGCTTAGCTGAGTGATTTTAAGATGCCCTACTAACATGAAAGGGAACTAGGCTAGGTTAGATCCCTAACTGGTTCTGAGTCTTCTCTGCACCACTTCATTGCCCAGTTGTGCTTGGTGTGGTGTCACGTAGAATCACAGTGAGGCTGCCTTCATGAAAGTAGTGAAGAACACAGCCTGGACTACAAGTGATCCTTTCCTACTTCTGATCTAGTTTTTGCCAAAGCCTTGTGTCCTGTCACTGGCAGCTGTTGTTTAGAATGATATGTGCTGCTTAGAATCTGGCAGCCATTGTACTCTTCCTACTGCAGTTGTATTTCTGGTCTCTTTTTAAGGCTTCCAGACAGCAGCAGTCAGAGGGTAACTAGTTTGTATAAGCATTCTTTTTACTTCTTTTTGCAAGACTTCATCTCTGTTAGCCTTCACCATTTGAGACAGGTCTGTTATGAGCCTTGATGGCAACAGCAGTGTCACAAATCTAGTCAGTGGAGAGCTCCCTTGCAGAGTTATCTGAAGCAATCTATTTGATTCTACTGCTCCCTGTGAAAGAAATTGAGACTTTGCAAGTTTTTAGTGAAGAGAATAATAGTAGGAACAAAAGGAAACAATTGCCGTAGATTCTGATATGAATTATACTTAATAAGATTTATGAAGCTTAAAGGAAGAACTGGATTAAGATATGTTGGAATTGGATACTAAACATGTATAAGCTTGACACTTTTTTGAGTATAGCTTGGGGTTTTTAAATTTTTTTTACATAGAGGATGCTGTAATTTGAGTAAGGGGGGGTTTTCTCCCTTTAGTATTGTGTTCCACTTCATACAACTGCAGTGTTTCACTAGAATTTAATTTTGTTACTTTCTGAACTTCCATAACTTCAGGCAAAAGAGTGATTGTGACTTCTTTAGCCTGCAGAAAGGTTATTGTCTGTAATTAGGTAACTCAGATGCTGAAATAAATCAACTTTCTTCTCATGTGGCCACTGTATTCCACTACACTACTGGGCTTCCCATTCAGTCTCTCTGCTGCCAGTTTGATCTTCCTGTAGCCAAACCTGCCTGACATGTTCTTCTCTCTTGCTTTTATCTTGCATGCAGACTGTAAACAAATCTGGGTTTTTTGCAGCATCTCTGAAGTCTGTTCTCACTGTACAATTACTTTAGATGTTTTGACTTTGACTGCAACAGCAAACCTGTCTCCCTTTACCACCTTCCATTTCCTGTCAAATTATTATCCTTCCTTTGCTTCTTAAGTCTCACCTTTTAGTCAAATGGAAACATCTTGGGTTTGCTTTCAAGATTTTTGTACAATTCAGTACCAGTTACGTCTCTGTGTTCTCTCCCATTTTCTTCAATGTCCTTGAACTGATTGTTCTTTTTACTTAGGTCTTAAATTTTTTAAGTAATGAGAAATAGCTTTCTTTGCTTTTCAATCCATTTCAAATCATATTTATGTAAAGCTGTTAGTTAATAACTTTCTGCCACCTTGATTTTTCCCTGTGTTCTGTCTGAAGCATCATGTCTGTATCTGAACTGTGAGGTCAGTAGTTTCAAGAGCTAGAGGTAGATCTCTGCTGCTATCTCAGTGGACCCATGAGTTTGTATTTCAAGCTGATTGACTTAGTTGTGCTTTCCTTCAGAGCAGACATCTTTGATAGTACTTGGTATATTTGGGGAAGGCTTTTGTGTGAGGGGCACAACTTCTCAGAAGTGTGGAAAGAATGCAAAGAAGAATCATTTTGTCTTGTGGTGTCCTTCTGTTTCCACAGCACTAGTAATAGGTTTCTTTCCAAACCTGACCATCCTAAAATGGTAGCATGGAAGGCACTGCTTCTTGGCAAATAAGTAAGTTGAGAACTTCCTCTCAGCGTGGTATAGATCAAGAGCAGGAAATCATGATGTATGTCTTGTTGGAAAATAAGCATTGTAATTTCTTTGCTCTCATTATAAACCAACTTGTATGTTATTTTTCAGACGCTTGGAAATGAAGTTAATGTGACTCTGTACTCACCACCTTTGCCAGAGTTTGATTACAGTATGGTTGTCATCTTCCTAATTGCTGTGTTTACAGTGGCACTGGGAGGCTACTGGAGTGGAGTAGCAGAACTGTAAGTGTGTGAAATTGAACTGCTTGAATTATATGGACTGCAAAGTGTGTGAAAGCTGTCACTATGATCAATGAGAAATTGTTTTCTTTTATGTTGGTACTTAGAAAATTAAAAGATCTAAGTGCTAGTAGCTGCTTTGCCATAAAAGTTTTGATCACTGCAACCTCTGAAAAATCACCATAGATGTGTCTTTAAGGACCCTTAAGTAGTATACTGTAAAAGTCTCTGAGGGATAATGCAGCTTTTGGGAGGAGGAATGAATTGACATTTTCACAAATTACCAAACACTCCATAACTGGCACCATAATTCTCCACTATCCATGACAGAAATTAGGTATTTTAGTTACACCTTTCAAGTCCAGTGATGCAAGAGGCACATAAATAGTTGTATGTAGTGTCTGCATTGGCAGGGATCTGTACAACTGCTCCATCCCAGCTGGCTGTGCAGTGCTCCTGTCACTAAGAGCACTGGGAAATGCAGTTTGGTTGAGTCTGGCTGACTCCAGATAAAGTCCAACCTGGTTTATCTGCTTCAGCTTTGTGTGTTATCTGGTGGAGCAACAGAGCCAGGGCAGCAGCAGCTCTAGGATTAGGCAAGGGCAAAGAGGCAGCAGCAGTCCCTATGCAGGAAAGAGGAGGGAGTGGAAGTGTAGAATGTGGCAAAAGCAGGGAAACGAGGTGGTGGGGGTTTGTGCACTGTGCTTGAGGGGTGTGCAGCTTTAAGTGATGCACAGAACTGTTTTTAGTCTGGGGTTAGCTGGCTGTAGCTGGCCTTTGAGAGCATGCCATTATTCTGCAGTATTTCTTGGGTGCCTGTGTGCTGAATGGGCCAGTGTGTGTTTGCTACCTTCCATGTCTCTGTGTTCTGGTGCTCTGTTCTCCAGAACAACAGAGAGAGGATTGTATGTGATAACACGAGTTTCCTCTTTCCCACTAGTTATGCAAATCTAATTTTAAAGGGATTAAAGAAGTAGAAAGAGGGGAGGGGTGTATGTTTCTTTTTTTAAAGGTTGGATCTGATTATGCTTCTTTTTCACCCTGCAGTGCTACAGGGTGTGTCTGCACTGAATGCTAAAATAACAAAATATGGGGCTGTCTGCCATATTGAAAAATACCTAGGTGTAATTTATTAAACTTGTTAACGTGCTCTTTCATAAATCTAGGGTGAGCTGCTTTTTTAAAAAAAAAAGCTGCTTATTCAAAGCATGTCTTCTGAGAAGGTGATTCATCTAACAAAGTGCCTTGCTGCTGTGGGTTCTTCTCTTTTGAAGGTGGCTGTTTGTGCTGAATTCAGCAGTTTGTAGTAGGTCTTGGGATTCATCAGGAACATGCTATCTGATGGGCAAGTTGCACTAGCCTCTGTACTGAAGAGTAAAAGGGCTATCTGCTCAAAGAACAAACACAGCAATTTAAGTCTCCTTATTTTGCATGGCGAGGTATAAATATGGAATATTTATGCACGGAAATCTTTCTCCCAGTGAAAATCCTCAATTACACCCCCTCTCTTACTCACTCTGTAATTATGAGGTGTAAGGGTGAAAGAACTAGTACTTAGCTAGCTTCACTCTGCTAACATGAATGGGTTTTGCAGACACTTAAAACAGTGTGCAATACCCATAATTTTGATTTACTGTAGACATTTATCAGATTGTCTACATTTGCCCAAGAAATTTTGTAGTCAGAGGTGATGCACTAATAGAGCCGAGTGTGTGCATCCTGAAAAGGAATTTAGGAGTACTGGGCCACATTTCTTCATATGGTTCAGGATTTTGGTTGGGGGGTGCTCCTTAAAGTTGGTAATCATCACACAGTCAAAAGGAGTGCAGTTAGGAGGAATCTTTTTCCTTGTGATCTATGCTAAGATGGAAGTTCATATCTTCGTTAAAAAATGGAGAAAAACTCAAACAATAAGAATATAATTGATCTGTGGTTTCAAGTCTAATGATAGTATGATGGTTTAAACTGAAACACTCTAAATGCTCTATAGCCAACAACTATGGTGATAGTAAAGTATTCATAATCTGCCATCTGAGGTAAATGTGTTTGTTGTTTCCTTAAACCAGTGAGAATCTGAAAGCAATAGCAAGTCCAGGGGAGAGGGAAACCAGACGGAAGAAGGAAGAAAATGTTACCTTCACCCCTGTAACAGTTATCTTGTTTGTTGCCATCTGCTGTGTCATGCTGGTCTTACTTTATTTCTTCTACAAGTGGTTAGGTAAGAAACAATGAAGAATCTCATTTTTACATGATCTTATTAGATGTCTAAGTCTGAAAAGCTAGATTTCTAAACTAGAATGAATGACATTTTCTTAGTTGTTGTCTCCATGTGTGAGTTGAGGGTTGAAAAGATGCACTTGCTACTTAAAAAAGGGAAGCTTTTTTCAACTGTCCTACAAAGACTCTTTTGACAGTGCTTATTCTGAATGAATGAATGTGGAGGAGAGGTGACTAGTGACAAGTAAAAAAGAGTATATAATTTATGTCGACAAACTCGGGAGGATGGCAGTGACAAGCTAGTAATGTTTAGAGTTTTCTTGATGATAACTTTTTTTACTAGTTGGAGATTGGTATTTTATTTTAGTTTTTGTTAGTGGAGATCTGGATAGAAAGCAGTTCTGATACCTCAAGTCAAGTTTTTCTTGGTGAGAACTTTGTCACAGCAGAGACACTCAGAATTCAGCACTTTCTGTAATCTGCTGACTGTAGCCTCCAATGACTGTACTGAGCACTGCTATAACTGTTAGCAGTTGATACAATGGAATCATAGAATCCTGAAGGTTGGAAGAGACATTCAGGATCATCCAGTCCAACTACCCACCCAACGTTACTGCTGTAACCCCTAAACCACATCATGCAGTTCCAGATCCAGATCCATATGCCTCTTGAACACAAAATATCAAATGTATGTTGTTGTGTCTGATTTTTGTGTGTTATTTTTTGTCACTGATTCCCATCTTTGCTCTTTTTATTTAGTATATGTTATAATATCAGTCTTCTGCTTGGCATCTGCAATGAGTCTGTACAACTGTCTTGCAGCATTAATAGGAGAAATACCATTTGGGCAGTGCAGGTATTGTACACCTTTCAGTTATTATAAACATAAGGCTTCCTTTGGGTATTTTCTGGTTGCTACTCAAGGTAGTGTGAAAATAAGAGTTTGAATTGTTTCATGTGTGGTTTAGTATGTGGGGTAGTTACAAAAGAAAATGACAAGATCCTTTAATAGATATTAAAGGTATCTGTAGCATAATCAACACTTAAAATAGTTGTGGGAGATTTTCTGCATTGCCTTTGTTTCAAAGCATTGCTGTGGTCAAATTTGAAAGGCTCTGCTTGGCTGTCTGAGCTTGGTTTGACAAAATTCTGATTGCCTGTCATGTGTGCTCATTTTGTTCATCAAGGAACTCTGTAAGGGGGGGAGCCTGCACATTTTATCCTGTTTTGAGCAAGTTCTATGCTAAAGGCAATAAAAGGGTTTTTTCCTCATATTAATCTGTACTGTACCTGTGACATGCCAAGTATTAACTTTATTGCAAAGACAACACTGCTCGTGTCATCCGTGTTAGAAGGTAGTGGGTACAGTCCTAACTTGGGTAGTGTGTCATCAGTGTACAGCCTCTTCTTACTACTCTGAGTTAAATATCCTGCAGGTATTAGGGAGTATGGGAGTGTCCTTTTTTTTTCTCCCTTGTATTTTCACTTCAAAAATCCCAAATGTTTAATGCAACAAATGGTTTTTTCCCCCAAAAGAACAATGCTTATGAACTTGGAATCATGTCATTGTGTTTGCATGTTACTTAGTGCAGGATATTTGTACCAGGTGAGCCAGTAGCCCTTGAAAGGTAGAGATCAGGTAGAAAAGACAGCAGGATTTATGTAGGCTGCAGGACAGGCATTGCTTCTGTCAGTTAATGTCTGTTCAAGAACTGTCCCAGAAAATTGACTAGGTGGTGGAAACAGATATTGGCTCACAATTTTGCAATATATGGTTACCCCATTTTTTATTTTGTGTTATATGTCAGTTTATAAAATTGACATTTGTAAATATGTCAAAATTGTAATCAATTTTAATTGATTTTCCTCAGCACCACCCTTTTATGCAATTGTGATATGGCTGTCTCTCACTGACATAATTCAGTTAAAGTATTTGTTACATGACAGAGATAAATTACACAAACTCCTCTGCTTGCTGCCTTCCCTGAATGTGTTTGCTAAAATGAGGACAGGCCATCAAAGCCCCACTTGGCTTGTTTTTAGTGTAGTCCAGAAAAGGATTGATACTGCAGTTACAAGAATAAGGCCACCTGGATCTGGACAGAACAGATGGGGAAAGGTGAAGCTGTTGGGATGAGAACACCTTGTCAGCTTAAGGACCCGTTATAGCACAGGCATGTCTCTTGGTTGTTGCAGGCTTTCACTTTTAATTTAATTATTTTCTTTTAGAATTACATGTTGTAACAAAACGATTGAAGTGAGGCTTATTTTCCTTGCTGCATTCTGTGTAGCAGCAGCTGTTGTCTGGGCAGTGTTTCGAAATGAAGATAGGTAAGTGATGCTTTCTAACTTAAGAGTAATGAATAATTGGCATTAATGAACTTCCAATGGTACCACTAATCCTGGAGTGCAGACCATCCTTCTAAACTCAGTGCTAGTTTCAAAAAAATTTATTAAGCTTAACAAGCATGGAAGTAATAGAGAACAAATAAACTGTGTGGTAATTTGAAGTTACAAAAACTATGAAGATGAGGAAGATGTAGCTTGGTTGCTAAGGATTGCCACAGAAGAAAAAGGTGCAGAATAGCATAGGGACCATAGGTCTTGTGCTTCTTGTGGGCCAGTGGAAGCACAGACTACAAGAACACAAATATTATAGTATGTCCCAAGTAGCATCTTAAGCCAGATGGTCACTAGAGCTGCCAGTCAAGTGAGCAGTCACACAGGTGAACACCAAGGCCCTGCTATAGCCCACAGTCAACTAATTTTCTCTGTAGAACATTGATGAAGAACAGTATTCTGCTTTAACCACAGCTGGCAACCAAGCCCCCCACAGCTGTTGGCTTACTCCACCCCCAGTGGGATGGGGGAGAGAATCAGAAGGGTAAAAGTGAGAACTCATGGGTTAAGGCAGTTTAATAGGCAATAGATAAAGCAGAAGCTGCACACACAAGCAAAGCAAAAGAAGGGATTCATTCACCACTTCCCATGGGCAGACAGGTGTTCAGCCATCCCCAGGAAAGCAGGGCTCCATCGTGCATTACGGTGATATGGGAAGACAAATGCCATCACTCTGAACATCACGCCCCTCCTCCTCCTTCCTCCTGTTTTATGTGCTGAGCATGATGCCACATGGTCTGGGATGTCCATTGGATCAGCTGGGATTGGATTTCTCGGCTGTGTCCCCTCCCAAGTCCTTGTGCCCCTCCAGCCTCCTTGCTGGTGGGGTGAGGAGCAGGAAAGGCCTTGGGGCTCTGTAAGCTCTGCTCAGCAGTAACTACAAAATCCCTGTGTTACCAACAATCTTTCCAGAACAAATCCAAAACATAGCCCATACCAGCTACTGTGAAGAAAATTAACTCCATCCCAGCCATTACCAGCACAAACAGTTACCTACTTATGATCAGAGGCTGGTGTAAATTTTCCATTTTGAAACGGACTTTTGTGGGTTTGGTAACAATAGTTCTGAAAACTAATTTCTTGCTTTCCAAGAAATTTTTCTTGCTATTTCCAGCAAAATCTAAAGTCATTATTGCACTTTCAACAGTAGTTTGAATAACCTGTAAAAATGCATTTTTATTTTTAGGTGGGCTTGGATTTTGCAAGATATTTTGGGAGTCGCTTTCTGTCTAAACTTCATTAAAACGCTGAAAATGCCCAACTTTAAGGTAGTGTAAGTTGCTTACCTTAAAATAGTATTCTACTGCTATGAAACTGCAAGTTTACTGTCAGGAAGTAGTTTTCAATGCTTGAGAAATATATATTAACAAATAATTATTAAAAGAAACTAATCCTGTCCTAAATGTTATGCCAAATTAAAAAACATGGTGGGGGGTGATGTTGGTTCATTTGGTTTTCAAATAGTTCAGTAATGATACCAGAATCTAGCTATGTAATCCTTGAAAACCCACAGTAATATTTTATCCTCTTTTTTTTTTTTTTGCCAGTCCTGTGTAATACTTCTAGGCCTTCTCCTTCTATATGATGTGTTTTTTGTCTTCATTACACCATTTATCACAAAGGTATGTCTGAATTTATCCTAAGAACAAAAATGTCTGGTGATTAGGGCAGTGTTTTTGTCTACCAGGTCAGTGTTTTCAGAATTCTCAAGAAGGAAAAGCAGACTTCCTTTTTTTTTCCTCCATTGAAGACGAAAGTGGCCTAAATTTTAGGCCACTGTAATCACGTGGCTAAAAGTAAACTGTCCCCAGTTGAGGGGATGAGAAATTACTGTTCTTTTTTCTTGCTTTTGCTTTAAACACGCATATATGGGTGCTCTAGTACTTTGTTGTGCTCACTTGTAGTGTAGTATGAACTGTGTGCAAGCATTACCTGCTTTTATTTTGAAGCAGAAAGCTCATGACAGAAAAAGCTGACATGTTTTTATCTCGACTTCCAGCTACATTAGGGGCTAGTTTTTGGGGTTTTTAACAGTTATTTTAGGCTGGACTACATGTTTTTAACAGAAAACAATACTGTATAATACTGTACGATACTTGTGCTTTCTCTTTGATTTTCAGGATTGGAAAAATCCTGAATTTTAAGTGCAAGCAGGTTTTGTAAATGTAATATGAAAATTTTGGTGCATTAAACCACTAACTTTGGAAAAATAACTTTAATTTCAGAATGGGGCAAGTATAATGGTTGAAGTTGCAGCTGGTCCCTTTGGAAACAGTGAAAAGGTAAAAAGTCATTTTAATATGTGTGGCATAAAATACTGACTCTGCGTAGCTAATTCCTAGTGTGCTTTTTGGCATAACTTTCTCACAAAATATAGTCAGCTTCTGCTATTTTCTTATAAGTATTAAATACCTGTTGACTTGGGTTTGATCCTAGAGTGATGGAAACTTGGTGGAAGTCCCTACTGAACGCTCAGCTCCCCATGAGAAAGTAAGGATTGTATTTCAGATACTGGATTTTTAAATTATTTCCTCTGAAAAGACTATTCTTTTGGGGAAAACCTGACTGTCCAAACTTCTCCTCAGGGCCTGGATGTCATTGATCAGTGTTCTGTAGTTAGGTTAATAATCCAGATTTGTTACTCCCATTGTATGGTTAAATATTATTTTTACTTTTTTGTGTGTGTATATTATTTGTAAATCTGAAATTCCAGCTTACCTGTTGCCTTAAGCTTTATCTACTTTCTATTTTGGTTTCTGGTTTTTACTTTAGGTACTACCTATTTTGAAGTTCTGCATTAACAATAAATTAATTATATTTAAACTGTTTATTAATTTAAGCAACCAAAAAAATCCAGAACACCAGGATGCTTTAGATGAGATTTATGTTGCTTCTGAAATAATGTTTTACAGTTACCCGTGGTTATTAGAGTGCCTAGACTTGAACACTCTGCATCGACACTGTGTGACTTGCCATTTTCATTGTTGGGTTTTGGAGACATTATTGTACCAGGTGAGCAAATGTTTTTGGTAACTGTAACTTATGAATAAATATTTTGTGTTTGATTCTCAGCTGATTTGTGGAGTTTATTCACAGAGTAACTGCTAAGTCAAATGCAGCAGTTTGCCTTGATTGGTCAGTGCAGAATACAACAAAAGCCACAGTAGAAGAAGAAAGCTTAGTGTTAAACTGGTTCTTGGCTTTGCAGTGAAAGGTTTTTTTTTCTTTTTCACGGGGTTATGTAAATAAAAGTCCCATAGATAAATTCAGTTGTCAGTATTAACTAAATTTCATCAAAATCTCGCAGAAAGCAAATATCCTGTGACTTTGTGGGATTTTTTATCTTAGACTACCTAATTAGAGGGGAGGTAATAGAAAATGTGTTGTCAAGTTTTTCTATCTTTGTCAGAAGAGCTGAATTTTGCCATAGATGGAGTATTGAGCAAACTACTTAAGTAGTTTGTTACTCTTCTGTGTTAGAAAACTGAAAATAGCACAATGTAATTAGCTTGTTTAAAAAACCAAACCCTTTTAACACCAAGCTCATGTGGCTTGTATTTCCATTTTGATTTTGATTTTCTGGACTTACTGTAGGATTCTTAAACTGGTTCTTGGCTTTCTAGAAATAAATGGGAAGAAGCTAACATACCACAATGGGAAGTCTTACTATAGCTTTTTTTGTCGTTTTCATTTGGAAGATTTAGGAGAAAAAAATCTGTGGTTAAACATTTCATTATCACTTTCCTTTTAATATTTTTTCCTTCAAGGGCTTCTGGTTGCCTATTGTCGAAGATTTGATGTTCAAACAAGTTCATCTTCTGTATACTACATCTCCTGCACAATAGGTAAGTCATGTAATACTTCAGTATTGTTGATCTTCATGGTAGCTTTCTTAAAATGGCAGAATTAGACAGTTTTCTTCAGGTAAAGGTTCAGTGTTGTCATAGAATATCTCTATAAATTCTTTTTAGAATGCTTGCCCATATTTAAGGTAACTATTCTTTATGGGAATCAGTTGCTTTGAGAAATCTTGCAAATACAGAGCAACCATTTGTCTTTTCTTGATTTTTATTAACAAGGAAGGTATTGCTTTAAAAAAAATAATTCTGGCTTACTAAATGAGTGGCTTAATCTAAAAATTTTCCTGTTCTTGATTGTGTTTGTATAAATATCTTTTTATAGCCTATGCTGTTGGTATGGTGCTGACTTTCGTTGTTTTGGCATTAATGAAGATGGGACAACCTGCCCTTCTCTATCTTGTACCATGTACACTCATTACCAGCTCACTTGTTGCCTGGAGGCGCAAAGAGATGAAGAAGTTTTGGAAAGGAAGCAATTACCAGGTAGGCTGGATGCCTTGGGTATTTAGTTGTTAATTCCCTTGAGTATTCTCTGAGTGCTTGGTAATATATCACCTGTAATCTTATTGTTGCTAGTCTTCCTTAGGTCTTCTGGAACTCTGAGGGAAAAGTAGTCTTTATTTCTCAGTATTAGTTTAGTAGTTGACGTAGCAGAACAAAGCTTAAGGGAGATGAAATAGCTGTTTCAGTACTCAGGGAGGAAAAGTAGTTTTTTCTGTTTTTTTTCAAAATGTCTTCTCGTATTTTAACATTTCTCATCATCTTAATGTGTTATAACATGAATCACTGAACTAAGCATGCAGACTCCAATCTGCATTAGGCCTGTGTTAGGGACAGTTCCAGAAAAGGTGGTGATCAACTAGAATTTTAGAAACTTTCCATCCATCACTGGTGTCCTGCATCATGAGGATTGTACAGAGCATTCAGCAACAAAATAGCTGGGTGGTTATATAAGTGCTTCCTATCACAGCACATACTGAGGGCACACTGCCTTGGGAATTCTGCATGACCCTTTGGTTATGTCTAACACTGCCCAGGAATTGCAGTCCTTAAAGTCTCACCAACTGTCTCTGCCTGTTTACAGGTGCACATTTCCCCTGATGTGACTTGCTGTAGTAGCAGAGTGTGTCAGTAGCCCTTCTGAGCTGGCATTTATCATGAGACAGACCAATCTCAAGGTTACGTTTTGCTTGAGACCTAAAGTCCAATATTGTTTGAATTCAGACACTGTCACCTGTATCTAGGCCATGTTGAAGTCAGAGATTGGGTACTCTGTTGTAGGGGCAGGTGGGTGTCAGGTTGATAGTGGAAAGGAGCAGCTTCTGCTTTTCAGCTTCTGGATTGCAAGGTTTAAGTGGGTCAGTGGAAGTCAAGGATTGTTCTTGTAAGTGTAAAACTGCAGGCTTGCAGCTCCTATAGTATTACAGCTAAACAGTAGCTTTTGTTCATCTAACTAATATTCTAAACCTGCTTCATCTGGAGGTTGGCTAGGTGCAAAATTACTTGGGAGATTTTAACTAAGTACCCTGTCTTTTTGCTTACTAAAACAACTCTTTTCATAGGTCCAGTGAATAAAAATGTTCCTTTGTATGTCAGAATGAATTTGGCTTACCATGCATTTATATATATATATTGGTAGTTGTTTACTTGCTATTCTGACTTAACAATAGTGCATACATGAAGCCCAGTAGCTCTGGGTTTGTTGAGGGGAAAACACTGCAATTTATTTTCCTCACTTGAGTTCTGGGTAAGATTGGCCTAAGTAAATTTGGCAGCTCTCCTTAGCGACAAAAATTTCTTGCACTTCTTGTAGCAAAACTCATACTTGAAAGAATTATGTTGCCATAGTACTTGTTTCATGTCCTATCAACTGGTTTCTTGAAGGATTAAAAGTACTCTGAACTTCAGCTTGTTTTGAGGTCAGATGACTTCTTTTCTAGCACAATTTAAAACACTGATTTCAACCCCCACTCCGAGTTAGTATTGTCTGTGATTGAGCACCTCTTTGTAACTTTACTAACTCCTATCTTTCTGTAACTTTCTGAAAAATATTTTTAATATTAATTTTTCTTCCCAGAGGGTGTTAATCAGGTTGCACTTGTGAAATGCTAGTGTTGATCTTCCTCGTCTGTTGTTCTCCTAACCTCAGGATGTATTTTGAGCTGTCCTTACTGCACTTGCAAACAAAAGTAAAAAAATTCAAACAAAACCCCAAACCACCCCAACCCATGCAGGCCCAGGATTCAAATCTCCAGCTTTCAGTGCTCATTGTGAGGATGAAAATTCAGAAAGGTGACAGAAGACAATATTTTGCTACTGCAGTGGTGAGTTGGACTGGAGCAGAGCTACCTTGTTGACAAGGGTGGTCTGACTTGTGCAGAGGTTTGCTTTGCCCTCATGGGAACAGAGAAACCTTGCACAGTGGGTAGAGCAAAGCATCCTAAGAATGAAGATAAGGTAGAAGAGCATGTACAGTGCATCAGGTGACTAAACTTCATAATAATAGTACATTAGTACATTAGTTAGCTTTTTTCAGTTTTTGCCTTTTCTGATTTTTTTGTTGTTTCTGTTGTATATGATTTTAATAATTGAATGAATTTTATTTAGGTGTTGGACTCCTCCAGGACGCCTTTGCTACAAGGTGTGATTATGGCCTTCTTTTAATGCAACTTTATTAATCATCTTATGGTTTCCTTTTTTCCCCTCTGTTTCCTTTTTTTCAGTCTTTTTTGCATCTATTTTTTCGTTTCTCTGAATAACTCAATAGAATAGGGTAGAACTGAAGACAAGATATAAATCTGTCTTCACACTTAGGTGTTTTGGGATTTTTACTTTTTTAAAGGAATACAGGAAAACATAATAAGTTCCAATTGAGCCATGATTCCTAAGCCTAAAGACAGGCTTCGTATGCTTCTCTACTGACTAACTTCCCAAATTCCTAGGAGTGTCTTCAGATATTTACAATTGGTGTTAGTTTCTCTTCTGTTACCTGTGTTGAAGTCCTTCACCTGATTTTTGTGTCAGTGCATTGACACGAAAACCTGCTTAGTGCTAAACAAGGATTTGGTTGTCTTCTGTCATAATGCTGAGCATTATCAATTTGCCTTTAGTGATCATGTCTGCAGTCCCTCTGTCATCTTACTACTCCACAGTGTCCTTTATCCTGTCCTGTCTGGACTGCTTTGAGTGGGAGCCAGGATTCTTGCTGCTACAGTGTCTGGACTGCAGTGAGGTTTGACCTTTCTTGGCTGCAGCTCATGACTGCTAACACTGATGGTATTTATTTTCACTGTCCACACAGCTTGGAGAGAGCAGTGCAGGCTTTCAAATTTCAGCTTCTTGTGGAATTTAAACATTTAAATATAACCTTGAATTATAGTTGCTGGTCTGGAGTTATACATCTATTTATAAAGTGTGGGGTGTCTGCCCTGTACACTGAAGACGATCCGAGATGGTGAACTCTGTGTCTTAAATTCTCAGCTAAAAAGTACTTTTCTCACTAGCTTATTTCCTCTAATAAAGAGTACTTTAACAATTTAAGTCTCATTAAAAAGCCTTAATAATGAAGAAATCAGATATAAACTGAAGATGATTATTAGGAAGTGGGAGGGGTTGAATGCAAATTAAAAGCAGATGGCCAGACTGTTTTTATAACTTAAAACTCTTCTGTCCTGGTGTGTTCACTGAAGTTCTTGGATAGGTTTGTTAAAATCAGTTTTTCACTTCCTACTTTGTACATATGACAAATACTTGACTCCCCAAGATAGCTCAGAAGTCCCATAATTTGTAGCTGAGATCATTTCTGTTTCTGCATAATGATGCAGTCTTAAATTCTAGTTATGCTGTGTGTGGCTTTTTTATGGAGTAGTCTTCAGCTGTAATGAGTTGCTGCAGAGAAAAACATTTTAACTATTCACTAAAGCACAGGGATTTCTTGTGAGAGTAATGTACCTACTTTCCTGCCAGATAAATTGGCAGTGTTGCTGCTCTGAAGTGTAGTATAATGTTTTTTCTTGGTTTTCTGGATTGCTTATACTCCTCATGTATGCCTTCATGATGAACTCATTTCATACTTATTTTCCAGTTATTGATTTAATTTTAAAATACTGAGTTTTGTATCAGTACAAGCTATGAAATAATTTTAGTAACACCATGAAAAATCTAGTGGACTAATGCAACTTTGAAATCTTCTGCGTGGAGTAGTCTTGCAACTTGTAAGAGTTTGTCAGTTTGAAATGTTTAGCACTTATCTCTTTTTGAAGTAATAAACCAACAGATTGGTCATTGGCATGTTATACAGCATGCACCTGCTGCTTAGTAGCATAATTTTTGGAATCACACTTAGATACAAATTTATCATAGTTGTAAGTTATTAAGGATTCTGTGAATACAATGTCAAAGTGAATCTTGCAGGCAAGTGTGTGCATAGGTACTGGGTACTTTTACAGAGAGGAGTTTGTATTGCCACTTCTAGTTTGGCTCTGTGAGAGTGGCTTTTTTTGGGATGAGTTTGGTAGGTTTAGTTTTTAATATTCACCATGTTAGGAGGTAGATTAAACATAGATGTGGTTTAGTTACAAAGCTGTCTTAACACCTCCCCCTTAAAAAGTGTCAGGAACTCAGATGTGGGAGCAAAGCTTCTAAATCTTTTCCACTTTAAAAATGGTCATCAGCTCTCCACAATGTATGGTCACATTGCTTTGGCTTTTTTGGGGGTTAAAGCACCAACTTTATCCAGCATAGTAGTGAGGTGCCTTCATCTTGCTGCTGGTTGTCATAAAGATTCCTGCTGAGGCTTAGAAGATGGGCTTGTCCTGAGAGAATGTACAGCAGAGATCCATAAGGGGGAAAAGCTGCTTCCCACAGTCCCATACCTTTAGAGAAGCACCTGTTGTCCCTGGCTTCAAGCTATGGGATCTCCTTCTGTATGGAGGAGAGATTGGGAATGGGGTGGGCTGGCTTTTATAGCCTTGTAACATTTATATTAAAAAACAAAAGCAAAATGTCCTTGTTGCTTTACTAGGTGTTTTTAAGTATTTTAGGTTTTAAAGTTAACTTAAAAATCTGATTATTAAGCAGACACTTCAAAGTTTAAATACAGGTGCCATCTCCATCATTTGTACAAAAAAAGTACGTTTTTTGCTACTTAGAGTGTTGTGGGATTAAGAGAAGAATTTTTGAATGTGGTATACACTGCGTTTTTGCAAATAGTGTGAACTCTTAATTCCAGAAGCATCATCAATTTAATAGGAAATATTGTACAAAAGTGCTTACCAAAGTTATCTTCCCTATGCCAGCTGTTAGATGATCCTCCCTAGGATGAAAGAAGATACATGGCATGACTTGATGTAATATGGTACTGTGGGGGAAATTGTTCTTGTTTTATCCTCAAAACAAATACTTCAATCCTCATTCAAAGGGATGGTTTGAGTTCTGTAGTTGTAGGGAGTGTTTTGCTTTGGATGACTTTTGATGTGGATTTTTGGTCACAGTGCAGGGGGAAAATTCTGGATATACTGAAATGAATGCAAGACTGTCATTAGCACAGGAGCTGGATAGTCACTGCTGGACTGAGTGTGCTGTTGCTGTAATTCAGTTCTTAGGTCTGTTGGCAAGACTAGTTCCTGCCTTAATTCTTATTGTCTTAATTCTGACACATGAAGAGAGGGATGTGAAAGACCTTTTCTGGTCTGACTCAGATTGACACTGTGGCCACTAGGCTCTCCTGAGCATTACCCAAATCCCACTGACTTGAGTCTTGTAACTGGCACGTTGGTGTGGTTGGACTGTGAAACAGCTTGTTTAAGCAAACCTGCTTTTGATAAGGTATGTTTGTCTACCTTGCAATGAAACAATTCCGTTGGCATAAAAGAAGGAATGGCACAGAGATGGGTCTCAGCTAGAGAAGAGAGAAGTTAATGGAACTAGTCTCTTTGCCCTGTATATAGAGTTATAGCACAGTAAAATGTGTACAACCAACGGTGTCAGAGCATGGCTTTGTGGTGCTGGGGATTCTCCAGTGGGTGCTA
>WEIV01013051.1:22492-33617 GCA_013390005.1 Calyptomena viridis | reverse complement strand
ACTAATAAATGTGTATATTACCTCTGTAATTCATTCAATGCCTTGTCCCAAGCTAAATACCAGAGCCTTCATTGCTCTCCAGCAATACAGCAGTGGTAGGGAAACAGGCTGCTTTTTACCCAGGACAAAGTATAAATTTGTCTTGTATTATTCAGGTGATCTAGTCAGTTACATTAGTTGGAAAGTATAATCAATCTAAATAGTAATCTGGTTTAGATTCTCTTCTGTTGTAGGACTTTACGGTTCCATTTTCTTTTATTTAAAATAAAAGGAAAAATTACAAAGAAATGTTACTAATAGTTTTTACTACTAATAATAGGTGACCTTTACAGCCATGAAAAGAGAAAGCCAAGCCAGTCTTTTCTGTTCAAACTCTTGATCTAACCTGTAAATGTCAGGTTAGATCCTAGAGCCTCCTTCCAGTTCTGCAAACCATGTCTTTGAAAATTTTGCTTAACCTCACTTGTTTTTTGTTCTTTGTGCTTAATAATTGGGATGCTTCTGACTCAAGTTTAATTTCTTGTAGAGGACTTGGGTCTTTGGTTGGAGAATACTTTTGTAGAGAAAAGCATTAGTTAATAGAGCTTTGATTATTTGGCTTGAATACTTTTCTGATCTATACAGGACTTCCTATCTGTATGCTGCTAAAGTACACTCTAACAAATTTAATTATATTTCTCTTAGCTAACAAATACTTTGGATCATTGGGGGAAAAGCAATATTTCTTTATAAAAAGCNTCTTTTTTTTTTAATTTTTATTAAGATCAGTCAAGTTTCTTTAAAAACAATACGGTACCTTTCATAGGATTTCTTTCCAGATTTTGAATGCAAAGTTGGATAGTAATGGAATTGTAGCAACTGCAGAATAAAACTATAGTTCCATTACTACAAGTAATTCCATAAATAGTGTGTCTGTGTACATTGTAAGCCATAAATAAATAATGGCAAATTTAGCATGGGGTTGTGAGCTCTTCACACCCCTCCATTGTATCAGTGGCTGATGCCTTAATTGTGGAAAATGTTAAGCTTTGATGCAAGTCTTTGGATTATGTGCATCAACAAACATTTAAAAAAAAGAGGGGAGAGGTACTTACACTGTGGTCCTGAAAACTTCTGTGCAGCTCCTGGCATGGTTGACAAACAAGATGGTGGGAAAAGCAAGAGGTTTTTGCTCAATAAATGCTATTTTAGGGGGTGAGGTGAAATGTTATCTCTGGCCTGGTTCTACCCATTAAGTTTAGATCTGTATTCATGGTCTTCATTTGGCTGTGGATCAGTTCGAAGGGATGGGGGAAGACAGGACAGATTTTATTTTATTTTTTTACCTTTTGCATCTGCACCATACTTTTTTTTAACTCTTTTTGAAAATTCTTTGCAGTTGATAGACAAAACAGGTTTTGAATAGCTAGTGGTGCCTGTGTTAGTTAAGGCCAATGCATGTGTTTTACTTGTTTAATCTTAATTTGTTTTAGCTCTTAAAGACTTGGAAAAGGATAAATAGTTAAAATCATTATTTGCCTTTAGGAGAGTTTGTTTGACACTAGTTCTTTTTCCAGGAAACTGCAAATTGAGGGGGATTAGGCATAGAAAATTTGTATAGCTGTAATGCTAACACTTCACACCAAAGAAAACTGGAGAAGGCAACAACTGGAGACCATTGAGTTCACTTAGTCCCAATGTCAGGTAGTTGTTAAAACATTTTTCCTATTCTTTAAATGAATGTCATTCCTATAGCCAGTACAAGTTCAAGAACCCTGGGAAAACAACTGAGTAAGCACATGCTGGCAGTGGCAATGGAGGCTTTCCTGCAGTGCCTCACTCCCTGTTAGTCTGAAGGTCACCTCTAGACTTTTATAGTTAGTTTGGGGCATGTCAGCTCAGGAAAACTTACCCAGATTAAATCTAGTTTAGCTAGATTTACTTTGGAAGTATGCTAATTAAGGCAATTGTAAATCTATATTGGCAGTTAACAAAGGCTTATGGCAAATTCACTGCTTTATGTAATTTATATCAGGTTTAAACCTTTGTTTGCAAGAGCCAGGATCAGGCAGGCTGACAGTCTGGATGTCAGTTGTTGCCATTCACACAGATTGACTGTGGTGCCAGTTGATACGGGTAAAATAACCACCTTATTTGCAGCTTCCCTAAGGAAGCAGAAATTACAAGCAGTTTTTGTTTTTTAGTGGCTGCCCACCTTGACTTGAGCTTGAACTGACAGCCTCAAAATGCAATGGTCATTTTCAGGTGTTGTTTGACTGGCATTTAATAGTAAATTACAGCATACCTCAGTGTTCCAAAAGCAGACTGAAAATATGTCTTGCTGTGTTGTCATGCTCTTTGACAAGCCCAGTATCTGCCAAAGTTCGGTGGTTTTGAAGAAGTTTCTGAAAATTCCTAAGGCAGATAAAGAAGTTGTAAGTCATTCAAAGCCATGCACAGTTTGAAGCCCTCAGAGGCTTCACAAATCCATGTAATATTACTTTGTCTCTCTGAAATCTTCTGCATGGAGGATTTGTTAAATTTTCAGCTAAAACTGATAATGGAATTAGTATAAATACAGAAGACCTTTGGCAATGTAAGTGTATTCAGCAGCTGGCTGTGGAAGCTCTGTCTTGTTCTGTGCCTAATAATGCTCCATGCCTGATCATGCCTGAGGTTTCACACATGTGCTGCAGTTTAATGGGATGTAAACTAACTTTTTTCTTTCAAATGCTTAGGTGCTTTGTTTACAAAAATAAAGAATGGAGTTTAAAATTTTATATAAATAGTAGGTTAGTATTGACTACTGAAATGAGGTTTTATAAGTTCAATAGAACTGATTGCAACACATAGTAATTTTGAATGTTTTTAATATTAAATTTGGTTGAGCTAAACACTGTTAAAAGCCTTGTTAGTCATACTTTAATAGAAAAATCTTACTACCTTTTCATTGTATGTTTACTGACAACAGCCCTTATGACTTAAGTTATCACCTTAAGAATGTTATTAATAAATGTTACTTGGAAAAAAAAAAAGTTGAGTAATTGCTTTGTTCTAACTCACCTTTTTCTTACAGTTAATAGTTCATAACACCAAGTAAATTAAAAATCTGCAATACACCCCCATAAATACGTAGTTGCAGTTTTTATCCACGTATCCAAGTTATGATTCTGTGTGTAAGTATCTATATGGTAGGTTTGGTTGGCTGATTTTCTCATTGTTCTTTATTTTTTTCTGGGATGAAGAACAGGCAATTGAAGTCTGTGAAGTGACTTAGATCAGTTTTACTGCTCTGATCAGTAAATGCTTGTTGCACAGCTGTTAGTCATGAGCTCTGTGAAAGTTCACCTGACAAACAGTGAACTAGAAATTCAACAGGTGCAAACTTCTGATAGTAACAACCTGCTTGCACTCGGCCATAGTGCTGTAGAATCATTGTTCAGCTGAAGGTGTTTGACCTTCGACACAATTGGAGTAATTTACTTGCCCTTAGAGGGCAAGAAACAGCCACGCCTCAGACTTGAAATCCGGGCTGGCTTGGAAATGTTGGCAAGGAAAAAAAATCTCTGAACCTGAGTACATTTGATATGTGATCCTTGAGACATCCCTACAACCCTGTGCTAGTGTGTTTGTATGGAACATGTTTTTAAGTATTTTGAGCCTCTTCTGCTTGTACACAGGAGGTTCCAGTAACGCTGAGTCGCAGTAAGTCAGTACTTAAATTCTTGTTTTCTTTTTTTGTTTAAGTTTTGGAGAAAACTCTCCAAAATGTGCTTTGAGTTCTTTGAAAAAATAAACTTATTTTTAACAAATAGAGAAGCTAAGAACAGACACAGCTGCAGTCAGCAAACTTGATTTTTGCTGTCTGTTCCTTGATCATTTCTGTTGTTAAGGCTGCTCCATTTGACACACTGACAAAACTGTACATCTCAACATTGCAAGAAGAGAGGTAGTTTCTTCTAAGGAAGAGGATGTTTGCTGTTTAGATCAGTCCAATCTTTACAATACAATTCCATTTAGATACAAGAATAAGCTTTTCCCAGTGAGTTTGGTCAAACACTGGCATAGGTTGTACAGAGAGATGGAGTCTCCATCCTTGGAGATACTCAATATACAGGACACAGGCCTGGCAGCATGCTCTGAGCAGAGGGGTTGGACTAGGCAACCTACAGAGGAGCATTGCACCTCTACTACTCTGATTATTAAGGCTCTTTTTTTTCTTTTTTGCTTGATTTCCAGCTTCAATAATCTCCAATATTTTTTCTTCATGGAAAAATTCCAGTTTTGTCACCACAACATGGTTTTTTTTTTTTCCCCCCTTGGAATAATTTACTTATTCTACAGTGTTAGATTTAAGCATATTTAAAAGTTGTCTTTGGATTTGTAGTGCTTTCAGAAGCTGAAGCACTGTTTTATTTTCAAGTAGCCAATACAGCACATTTTCTGAGTGAATGGTTTATCTTTAAGGTTTTTAAGGAAAGGAGGAGGAGGAGAACTCACTGTTATCCCTTTTGTCAGAAGTGAGTGATCAAAGTTCAAGGTTTTTGTGTTCCTGAGAGAGGTTGGTGGTGGAGGTTCAGGTATCTCTGGAATTCCTCTTATTGATAAAGAATGTGCAAGATCCTGTTTCCCTGAAGAGAGGGCATCAAATAGCTGAGAACAGGTTTTTTGCTTGCAGCTCAAAGACCTTTTAACCAAAAAAGTGTTTAGATCAAAGAGCTTTCAGCTTTTTGTTAGAAATGTGCTCACAGGTATTCTGCTGTCTGGTTTCTGTTCTCTCTCCATGCTCTTTCCTCCTCTTTTCTGTTTGGGGCAGTGCCAGCATGTTTTGAAGTGTCTGCACATTAATTTGTCTTGGACAATAATATGTTGTTTTCCAGTATAGAGACCATTAGTGAGGGGATTTAATCTTTTGGCCTCTATGAAAACAGCCATCGTGCCTACCAGCTCAATGCACCAGTAACAGTAATTTAAAACCAGCTCATCTTCTGCACGTCCTTATGTGTGTTTTTGCCCCATTGACTTTCTGGGGTTGCATTAATGTTGGTGTAACAGCCAGGATTAGATTTGGAAACAAAAAGTAGGGGAGGGTTTTTGCAGCTTCATCAGAGGCTGAAATGTGCTTGTGCTGGTTCTTGCAATGTTTGGCAGAAAGGCTACCAGAATATATCAACTTGTGTATTGTACATGCTTGGGAATACGAGGGAATTTGACAGGTATGTTGGTACATTTAAAGTTCAGCAATAACTCAGTTAATTTGATTTCCACCTTTGTTGTGATGTGTCCCTGTCTAAGCTACAAGAAAAGCAGCTTTCTTTCAATTAAATGTTTCTTTCAAAAGGTAATGGAAACTTACACTGGGAAATTGATCCATCCTCATGGATTTAAGGCAACTAACTGCAGAAAATTAGCAAACATGTTTTTATCTGGTAAGTCAGTATTTCTGTGGGAGCTGATTTCAAAAATAAATTTTATAAGCAAGCTTATGTTCCAATAACAATGGAACCAAGAGCAAATGCATGCCCACTGGTACTTTTTTCTCCAAGAAATGGGACAGGAAGCCTCTGCAGGACAAAGTGACACTTTGGTCATGGTCAATGGAATTTAAAGTTGGACAATTAAGACCAGTCCTGTATAGGGACACTTAAATTGTACATTTTGATTATGAGTTACCTATCCCTGGATTTAAAAGAAATCCAAAACCATAAAGAAGCAGTGCTCTGTGAACTTGCCCCCAGTTTCTAAAATTCAGGCACCTCTTGCTGCTTTCCCTGCTGGTTCAGGCAGTGCAGTCCTGGAAGGAGATGCTGCCCCTCTGCTTCCTGCACATGGAGCATCTCTATGCAAAAGCCACCTCACTGTCTGACCACCCTGCACCTGCTCAGCTGCTAGCAAGTGAAAACACAAGAATTTGTGAGCCCAAAGATTGCAGCAGGAACAATTTTCACGGGGAAGCTTGAGAAATTCTGAAAAATTTAAGGGGGGAGAAAGTTCAGAAGGAACAAAACTAAGATGAAGTCGTTTTAGTTAAATTTTTCAAGTCAGGCACTGATAAAATCTTGCAAAGGGTCACCATTATGTTGTAAATGTGCCCATACAGTTGCTGACAGCTACTGGTTTTACACATCTAAATAAAGATGAGTGGTGGCACACCCTTGGCAGTTTTGTGTGGGTTAAGCTCTCAAATGCAGTTTCTGAGCAGGAAGTATCATATTCCCAAATACAGGATACACTTACATTTTATTTTAGATGTTGGGTTGGGTATTTTTTTTTTATATACATGGAGCATATGAAAGGAAAAATCCCACATTCAGAACTGCATGTGCTCAATCAGCTCATTAACTTGATATTAATATATTAATATATTCCCTATTAATATGGAATATCGTTAATGTAGATTTTAAAATTGGAAAATCCACCCCCTCAGTTGCCTGGTTTGGGTTTGACAAGCCATCCCGCGAAGTTGAACTTGAGTTATTCCTTTTACACTCTGAGCTTGGTGTGTTTGGTCATGTGGCCCTTTGTGCTGCCATCAGAAAGCCACCTTACAGTCCTTTCCTATTGTTTGTGGTGATTTGCCATTCCCAGCAAACCATTGAAAAACTGAGAAGCCTCACATACCATTCCCTGCATCCGTGTAGCAAAGTAAATGGCTCACTTTGCATTATGCCCTTAGTTAACACTTAAATGCAGTGTTGTTTGAGAGAATCTGAACTGCACTGGTGGCCCTTAGGTGATACCAGATCAGCTCTCTTATCTCCAAAGGCATGCTACCTCCATCTTCCCTTTTTGGGGTTGGTACGGTAAGATGTCAATGTTATTTTGTCAATTTTAATGAGCAGTTTTGTTACTTTAAATACATACATTGCTTGTGAGATTGGAGTCTAAAGCAGATTACTTGTTTTATGGTTGTTAAATGTGCAAAATTAACTTTTTCTACATTGTTTTTCTCCTGGTATGTCTTAGATTTACCCTGGATTTTATGACCTATTTCTTAAATGTACAGCTAAGACACTTGTCTCTCTTGAGCATATACATCTTTTCAGCTGTTAAAGCCAACACATTACTTACACTTTTTGGATTTAAAGAACCTTGGTATAATGCAAAGAGGTTACTAAACCTTTGGGACCTCTTCAGAAGAAGATATGTAACTCTGGAGTTTACCACGTATCAACAAACAAACCAAAGTCAGCAAACAGTTTTAAAACCGTGGAGTTACACATTTTTTAAGTTTTATTTTCCCTAGCATCAGTGGCAAGAAGCCTTCTCCTTTTGGGTTATATTTCCTGAGTATTGTGATTAACAGCAATAGGCTGTTTCTAGTTCATCCCATTTTGAAACAGCAAATTTTGAGTTGCTATGAAGTTGCACGATTGTAATGTTATTTGGTATTGGACAAACTGTTTTCACAAAAAGCAACACCAGCACTAGAAAAACCTTTCAGAAATAATGGAGATGACTTACTGATCCCATTAACCTTTGTTATAGTATGTTTTTTGCCCAACTTGACAAATTTTGAACTTTCATGTAAAAAAAAAAAGAAAAAACTTCAGCTTTCAGGAGTAGCAGTCAAAATGTAAGCTGGTGAGTTGCCACTGTAGCTAAACAGTTGATTTATCTGGATAAATCAGAAATGGGCAAACATGTGGCCAAAGGAAAAAAAAAAGGCATTTGGGATAATTCACCCCAGTTTCAAAAATATGAAAAGTGTAAATAATAACTCCTATTAAATAAGTGTATTATTAAATGTAAAATAGTAACTCTTTTCCTCCATGTTAGTTTAGTGAGGGACAAAAATGTTTTCTACTCAGAATCTGTTTGACCTCGAGTAGGATATTAACTAGATCTCCTTATCAGTTGGCATTTGGAACTGATTAAACCAGTTGAATTTCGGCACTTACTTTCAGTAACTGCAGAATGACAGCACATACCTGGTAAAACTTTTTATGGAGTCAGAATCAAAACCAGGTCACTTTCATTTAGTGTTAACTCATAATTTCTCCTGAAGAGGAATGCTGTAATTTTTTTTGTCCATGAGTCAGTATTTCATCTATGTGAGGGTGAGTAATCAAGCAGTGGCATCTTGACTATTGGATATTGCAATATGGAGATAAGGGCTTCCTTAGAGAGGTTTCTTATCCTTTAGCACTTACAGTGAGATCAAGTTACAGCTGGTTTAATATGATGTAGAACCTATTAAGGTTGACATCATAAATTTTACTAGTTCTGGTTATGATTACATAAAAAATTCAACATAACATGTCAAGGACAGACCGATAGCTTGATTTGAGATAAAAAAAATGAGATACAGGAACTGCATAACAAAAGGAACTGTTTAAACCAGTTATATTCAATTTGAGCTAGGAGAAGCTTGCTTCAGGTTAAAGGTCCTTGAATACGATAAGGTATAAAATAATGCTTTATTATTTCCTTCTCATTCACAACTGACAGCTGTTGATTTGGAAGGAGATCTCAGAGAAGTTTTGAGTTGACTACTGGTGTGATTGAAAGGCAACACTTAGCCTGACAAGTAGCAAATGTTTATCCTACTGCTCAGCCCTCTAAGGCTGAGGTGCAGTGATTCACAAGGTTTGACATCTGACTGTGCAAGGATTCACCTCTTGGATGACTAACTCTGCTGGCTTAGGGTCAAATCATGCCATGTTCTGTATGGCTGATCAATAAGAAGAGGATATAAGGTGACTTCCTTAGGCCACATGCCATCTCTGCCAGGTCACAGGGATGTATCTCACAGGGGTGCTATGTCCTGCCCCCCCTCCCCAGCACTCTGAAAGCTGAGACAGCATGAGGCAGAGAGGATGTTGATGACTCATTTTCCTTTCATTTTCATCACAAGCTGTTCCAGTGAAACAAATGTGCTCTCTCTCCATCTAAGCTTATCACAATTTGATGGCAATCTCTCTACAGTTTTGTGGGATCAACAGGGCAAAAGGCATGGAAGTTCTTCACTTCAAGCATGTTCTCCTAGAACTACAGCTTGTACTACAGAAGATTTATGCTTAGGGTGACTTCCAGCTACTTTTTCTTAATTTTCTTGCTCCTTCTAAATCTTGGGTTCACAAATGTGAAACTTAGGAGGCCAACATGATAATCAGTATAACCCATATGCTGTAAGACTGTGAGATGAGATGAAAGATCTAGTAATAGAATAATTTGCTTATTAATTTAATGTGGGATGTGAGCTTTAGATAATTAATTAGAAAGGGAAGAGGAGAAAGAGAGGAAGCATGAGTGGGGTATTTTCTCAGAAATGCTTTATGGTGTTAATTGAAGAATTCAGAAATCCCCCATTTTCTCTGCTTTCCTTTGGAAAGTTCTTGAACCATTTCCAAAACCAAATTTACTGCTCTTCCACTGCTCCTTCTATTTCTGCTCCCTAAACCAAGAACTAGTATATGGAGATCCAGGCAGGAACAAGTAGCTGTAGATCAGCAGGCTTGGGACTTCTCCTGCAGCGGGAGTGAACGTAGTCTGTTGGTTGTGTGATCTTGTACTCAGAACTCGTTTAACTTTTTCCTGGAAAAGCCAAATTTTCCTATTCTATGGAAATTGAGAGTCCTAGGAAACCTAGTTTTCATATCTATGTAAAATAGCACGAATTCTTCAGAAGTTAAAACAACCATTAGGAGGTCCCCTGCAGCTGAGGAACTGCCTGCAGCAACACCCTGATGAGAACTGGATGTCTCAGTTGCTGGATCTTCTCAAATTTGCACCTATTGTTTGCAGCAAAGGGGTTCTGATACCAGAATTTACAACTGGACTTGCCCTGCTAAGTGGCTGTAAATGCCACTTAGGAGGACGTTTTGTTTCTTGTTATCTACAGTTCTGTGTAAACTTGCAGCTGCAAGTTCTGCTGCTGTTTTTTAGTGTTGGCTTGATTTTTGATCATCCCTGTCTAATAACTGGAGTGGGTCTAGTGAATTTGGTAATGTACCGACATTTAGACTCTGAAGAGACTGCCTCTGTCATGCTGTGGCTCATCAGTTTTCGGCTGTATGAGCAGAGCTCTGTTACCCTGTGATGCACAAGGGTAACAGCTCAGCCCAGCGCTGTGGCAGAGTTAATGTTGGCGTTTTACAGCAAGGGGAGACAGATGATACCTGCTTCAACTCACAACACCTAACAAATGATCAGGCCTGACAACAAAAAGTCGGAAGTTTTAAATTAATTTGAATGTTTCAATTGAGTTTATACTTAATTACTGCTTTTGTATGGCTATGGTGCTTTAAAAAAGGTAGCATGACCTTTGAGCCAGATTTAACTCACTTTTCATTGCAAAGGAAACACTGAGCTGTTGAACTGCATATGTCTTAAATAAAAATTAGTGTCTTAATATTAGAAGTATATTTTAGATGAGAGATTATCCTTAATTTTTCATATTTAGGGAACATAAATAATTTGAACTAAATCTCTTCCCTTACAGCTGCTGTTTACTGTAGCATAGAGTTTGTTGCAAGAGATGTATAACTACATATGTAGTATAAATTATTGTATGAGGCTTTTCATTGGTGGTACAGATTCTTGAAGTTTGTAGATTGCATATGCGGACAAAAGAAGACATGGTTCCTGCCCTGGGTAGTTCCTCATCTAAACTGGGAACTGAATTGATGGAAGTGGAAGAAATGTATCCTCCTTTTTCCCTCTAAAACGAACTTTCCTTCAGTTTCTCTCAGGCCGGTTACAGGATTCGGGCACTGCCGTGTGTCAGCAGGACTAGCAAGAGAAGCGTGAACGAATCTGAACGAATGCTGTTCCCTGCTCTGTAGCTCAGGTAAGGAGGAACGCCGGGTCCCTCTCCGCAGGCAGCAGCCGGCGGTGATGTGCCCGTGCCCGGGCTGAGGTGACATCCCCGTTACCGGGAAGTGAAGCCCCGGCTCTCCGATGCAAGGGCGATGTTTCTGGGGAGGCTACGGGGCTTTCGGGCGTGGAGATCCCATCTCTGAACCGCGCTTTCCCAGCCAGGCGAGTTTCTATCCCGGGAAGGTCAATTTTTAACATCTCCCCGGCACGGCCGCCGGCGGGCACTGACGCTTTTTGGAGGTATCTCGGGGCTTCCCTCCCGTGCGGAGGGGCCGAGACACCCCCTGCCCTGCCCTGCCCTGCCCGCCCTGCCGGGCCGTCCCGC
>WEIV01013051.1:3976-22126 GCA_013390005.1 Calyptomena viridis | reverse complement strand
CGCCGCCCCGGTGCCGCCGGTCCCGCGGGGCCGCTGCCCCGAGCAGCGCTGGTCCCGCGGCGGAGGGACCGCACGGCTTAGAAACGGGAGCTCCCGGTCAGTGCTCTGAGCGCCGCCGCCCGTCATGACGGTTGTGTGTGACACCGGAATTGACACGGCGCCCTGCGCGGTTCTCTGGGCTGCAGCGGTTCTCCCCATTTTATTCTTTCCACCTATTTAATCTTTTTAGTTTCTCCATGTTGTCACATACAAGGGAGGGTATAAATACTTAAAAAGAAATGTACGAGTGACTATAAAGAAACAGCTTTAATTCCAGCTCTTCTGGCTGCTGCTTGGTTTTTTCCCTTTAAGTTTATTCCTTAATTGATATTTACAGAATTTAGAGTGATTCATAATATCAAGTGCTTTCAAGTAATTTTGAAAATCTAAATGTGGAGTCTAAATCTCTGGATTTCTACAGTCTACCTGAGCTTCTACTCAGATGCTTTGTTTCATTTTAAATAAAGGTGTTTTATTTAATGGCATTTTGTTCGAAACCACAGGGATTCAATGCCTATGAGTTGTTCCATTTCTGAGTATATCTGTGAACTGTGTGGAAATGTGGGTTGTCTTTTCTAGAATGTGCAAATCCAGCACTCCTCTAGGAAGAAGCTGAAAATGCAACCTCCGTTCTGACTTGAAAGACTGCTTGGCATCTCCCACTTGTGTGGTACCTGCTCTTCTCAACTGAAGTGATTTGGTGTTGAGTTTTTGTTTGTTTTTAGCTTCGGGGGATGGAGGTTTTTTTATTTGTTTCATTTTTTAGTTTAGCTCTGGTAAATATTTTTGGTGCTGACACGGCCTAGAAATGTACAAATTGGTTTTAACTATCATAGATTTGTAAACTCGAGGCTCAGCAGTTTTCCCGGCAATCTAACATGTTTCCAGTGTTTTACGTTTGCTGTGTGTTTACGAAATATTTTGAAACCACTGTTTAACAGGTGTTTTGCCTGAGTTGAAATATAGGACTTCTAATGCAAGTTCATTTTGCTAAAAATTCCCCTACTGCTCCATGACTATTTAGCAGCTTTGAATAATTGCTGGACAGTGTCCAACATTAAATCAGGAATTATTCTAAAGAATGAGTTGTTCAATGTGGCAATTCTGGCTGTTCAGTCTTTTTTTTTTNTTTTTTTTTTTTTTTTTTTAATGGATCTGTGTGGGTGAGATAAGTGTCTGCTACACCATCCTTCATATCTTCTGGTGTGAGGCCATTCTTGACTTTTCTATTTCAAGTGTGTGGGGAAAAAAACCTTTGTGCATGTGGAGCTGTTTAGGCTGGGTTTGGACTGTTTGTACCTTAGTTTCCTGACGTTGTACTTTGATTTTTTTTTTTCTTGTTTGAGCTCAAGAGTGGAAGGGTAATGTTCACTTGTCATACAAAGGCACCTTGAAACACCACCTTGCATTTGACAGTTATCTCAGGTTAAAGATAACAGTATCAGATCATCTACTCCCCACGTGGGTTATCTTGGAGAGAGTTACTCCATTGTGTTTTAAACTTTCATTTCTTTTCTTGTCCCTTGAGGCTCTGCCTAACTAGTCTTGCTGCATTACCATTCTGTCTTACCACATCAGCCCTGCTTTCTCTGCTCTGCTGGTGATAGACTGCAGCATCCAAAGGCCTCTCTTTTTCTCATAGTTATCTTTGCCACTTGCTGTGCTTCCCTTTCCTGGAAACTTTGGGCCAACACCCAGACTTTTCATCCTTCTCTTTCATGTCACTTCATAAGGTGCATTTCTGTTAACCATTCAGTCCTCAGTAGACAGTCGTGACAGATGAGTATTTTCTAAACAAAGCAATATTGTTTTGAACTTTAGTTGGTGCTGACATAGTAAAGTTTGGCCATATTGGTTTGTGATTTGATGTCAGAAATTATTCTTTAAGAGCACTTTTAAAAACTGTGTGAAGGGAGATACTTTTATAGTCTACATGCATTTATAGTCTACATTCTTGATAGCATTTTGCATAATAAGTTTAATTTTCTTTTCCAGAAAGACCCTGATTTGTTTAATTAGGAGTTTAATACATAACTATATCAGCAGTGACACCTCTACTAAACTTCTGGTGCTGTCAGCATATTATCTGAAACAAACCCAAATCTGAAGTTTTGATCTTTAAAGACTTTCGAGTGGATTTTTAAACTGTAGCTTATGCTATGAAACCCAAGACAATATGAAATTATGCTTCTCATGACAATATACTTAGCCTGAAAAATATGTATTTTTCTTTTTTTTAGTTGATATTTATTTCTATTGGAATTCCTAATGTCCTTCAACAGTGTCTACTTTGGCTGCAATACTTGCATGCCCTGTTAATCTGCTGAAACAAGGAACATTGGTTGTGTTTCTTTGTGCCTCTTTTTTAAAGGCAAAGTGTTTTTCGGAATTGAAGTTTTGTTTTTAAAGTGATGTTTCTTGTTTCTGTGGATAATTCTGTCTTGGTGCATTTTAGCTTCAGTGGTTGAAATTTCAGCAGTTGACTTTTCAGCTGATAAATTAGTGAATGATGTCGCTCTCTGTGTGTATTTAGATAAGATACTTATATGATTGTTTAAGCTATGTCACTTTTTACCTCTGATGCTGACAAGTAGTTTTGATAAATGCATATGTGCTTTATTGGTTATACAAAAATAGTCCACTTGACCTGTGGTGAAAATGAACGTTTGTTGCACACTTTCTTTGTGTTCCATGGCCTGAAACGTTCTTTTTCCTCTGTTTTAGTCTCTGCAGTCTTGGTATTTTCCTTTATTTGATTTGATCCCATCACTTTTGCTCACATAATGAGAATGCAGAGGTGATGTTGTCATGTTTATATATCGTGATACAGCCTGTACTGAAAATGATCTGCTTCATCCTTGGTTTCTTTTATTTTGATTATGGTAAGCTTGGCTTTTCTTTTGCTTACATTGTAGGTGTTTTTGTATTTCAAGTAATAGAAAGCTCATCTAACAAAAGAGCAGAAAAAGGAAACCCCCAAAACCTTTGTATTGGCAAGCTGCTGCCCCTGGCTCAGCACAGGCTTAGCTTGGCAATCCCTGCTGCTGTGCAGGAGGGGAGGTGGGATGTGCAGGAGGTGACTTGTCTGTTTGGTAGCAGCCAGTCACTAAAGAGTGTGGACCAGCACACCCCAACTGCTGCTTCTGACTGGGTGGCAGCACAGACCCAGGCTGTCTCCATCACAGCCATCACCTGTTCCACTGGTGGAAGGAATGCTGTTTTCCTTGAGGAGGGGTGAGTTCTTTTCAGCCTTTACACCTATATTTTGCTTAGCATGTAAAGAGGATGTGAGCCATTTAAAAGCAGGGTCATGGACCACTTTCTTTAACTACCAGTTTTGCTGGAGCTACAGTACAGCTCGAGTTTGTTTTTCTCCCCAGCCACTCTTAATTCTTGCACAGAAGAAGGGATAATACAGGTTGTCTAATTGCTGTTAGTTGGGCAGGGGAAATTTCTTACTCCTATGTTATTTCCCAGAAGGAAAGGCCAGTGAACTTCTGATGGTATAATGAAATATTAAAAACAAGAGAGAAACTGGGATAAATAATGTTGTTACTCTTAGCTGTATAGGATTTTTTTTTCCTTCCCAAAATTTGGGTGAAAAGTGTTCTGAATGTATTGAATATACAGTGAGAAAAATAACTGTATTGCTGATTGGGATGCTGATAGTTCTGAAAAACTGCCTTAGGAAAAGACTAGAATATTGGACTGTGACAAATGGTTTGGCAGCATATGGTGTAAGAATGTTACAGGATTAGTAAGATAAATGTAGTGGTTGATTGCCAAGGAGAATTCAAAGTATGGTACCAACTGACAGCACATTAAAACTTGGTTTAGAAGTTATGCATTCTTTCCCCTTAACTAAAGCAAAGTTCAGACGTTATTGAAGTGGTAGGCTTGAATTAAACCTTAATTGTGAGAATTTCTGTGGGTTTTTAAAAAAAATCTTGAAAGTTGCATCACAGTTATGGATTATTTAATAATTAATCATATTAAAAGCAATATGTTTTTTCATGAAGACTCTTACAAACTCATTCTAACTTGAGCTGTTTCATGCATTTTATGTTGTCACATCTTCTGAAATGTTTGCACACACTGTGTGTATGGCAAATGTGCAGTTGCTGTGTTAATGCATCCCGACCCATCTTTATTTCATTTGATTTTGACTGAAGGAGGGTGCCATATGATTTGTGTGCTAGCATAGCTGTTGATTTTTCCACAGCTGCAAAATCAGGATTTTAGAGGCTGATTGAGTAATTAAGTTGGTACTTTGTTGTGTGTGGTTGGACAACTGATGTTTTCAGAAGATGATCCAGCTTCAGAAACATCTGTTGTAAACCCTCCATGAAGCTTTATTGGTGCTTCATCTTCAACCTGTCAGTGGAGATCACTGGTTTACGTTCATGTGCAGTCCACCAGGAAGTGCTTATTTTGTTCAGATGCACATCAGGAGCTCTGCAAAGAGTGTGCAACTGGCCATGCACCGTTTCAAAGTGTAGCTGTGTGCTTATAGTCAGCCTGCTGCTGAAAATTAGGCACGTGTGAATCTTACTAGACTTACTGCTAGTGATTGTAACAGCAGGAATTTGGTGAAGCCTCTTTCTGAGTTGGAGAGCATTTGCTCTTTCAAGGTTTGTAGCAGACTGGTCAACCTTTTTTCTTCCTAGTCATGGATCCCAAAGCCTGGTCTGGATGGCTCCCAGTGCTATTAGATTCTTTCTTTAACTGTTTACTGCTAATCAAAGCAGACTTATAAAAAAAGGGAAAGCCACATGTTCTGAGAGTTGGAATATTTCTAGTAAGTTCTGGTTTGCTGATTTTTTTTTTTTATTTATTCTTTACTGGCAACTTTTTGGATGATACTGCAGTGTATTTTTGCTGTGTTACACTAAATCATTCTTGCTTGAGAATACTTTCTCAGTTACAGCTTTAAATTAGTTTAATCTAGGTGTTCAGTCTTTCACCACAACTCTGTAATCCTCAAAGTCTGGGAAAGTGTCTGTTACAGCTCAGTCAGTCTTAGCACAATGGTTTTTGTAATTGAATGCCAGCTTCTGTTCCATGCTTTGTTCACACTTACCTCTACCCAAAGCAGCACTTATTTTCTTTATCTTATCTACTCGATTCTTGTCACTTCTGCTAAGAGTTTTCACTTTATAGTCCCTGACTTGTGCTGGGTGGAATTTTGCAAGGTGCCCCCGGCTGATGATTCTTATTCAAATGTCTGCTAATTTTTTTCTCTAATGCTGCAAAGTTTTGTGAAATGTGGACTTGAAAAACTTGGCTCTTAAATTTATCTATTAAATTTAAATTTTACCTTTATGCCTTCTGCAAATGAATTTCTAGATGCTTTGTTAGGAAAACCGTATTTCACAAGCACTTATTACTTACAAATTTCTAGACTTGGGGCATTCTTAGAGCTATTATTATTTAGCAGCCTAGTTCTTCCCACTATTACTCACTTTATTGACAATATATTTCCTGACTGACCTGGAGTGCTTGAGCTGTGGCTGTGTGTCTTGCAGGGTAATAATCTCGGATTATGGGTTGTTGTTGGAGCCCTTTGCTAGCTGTTCCCACATCTGCCAAAACTTCTAAGAAGTGTGGTTGTAATCCACTCTAAACTCATCTAAACCCTGGTTGCCACCCTTTCACCTGTCCCTTTATGCCTCCCTCTGTGCTCAGTCACTGCTTCAGGGATCTGAATTGAATAACTTCTAATCACCTCCTTTTTTGTTTTGGCGGGTTATTTTGTTGGTCATGTCCCTGAATCAGCTTTCCATGTGACTCATAAATGTCGGTGCTGGTATGAGAGGGAGTGGGATCATGTGCAGAGGCTTAGGAAAATGGGATTGTGGCACCCCAAACTTGACATGAGCTGTGAAGCTGGATTGGAAACTTGCTCTGAGGTGCCCGAGAGTGAATTTGTGCCATTGTATTAGTAAGTGATTGGTTACTCTCTGTGTCACCCACTGTACATGAATGTCTTCTGTGTTTTCCAGCCTTGTGTGCAGGCATGGATGGAGATGTTCTGTCAGGTTCTGTAGCATCTTCAAAGTTTCTGTTGCCAAATGACAAAATCTTGCTCAGTTCTTTTTACTTCGGGTTCTTAACGTGCTGCTTATTTGCTTTTTAGTGCTATTGCCATTCCTGTTTATCTTTCTCAGGAAGCTGACCCTGTTTTTTCGGGGTAAGAGAGACCAAAGCTGCATTCTCCTAATGTATGTGCCAGAGCTCAGCACAGCAGCCATGTGGACAGGTTCAAAGACAGTCATGCTGATGTGCAACATCGTTCAAATTGCATGTAGATTGGCTTTGTGGAGTAAGCTTAATGCAGTATTTTACTTTGTGACTACAGCCAGTCTGAAAAAGCTGTTTCCTTTCAAAGCCTGTCCCTGTGGCTTCTGTGGTCACACAAGTCTTTAGTCAGGCATAACTTCAGTCACCTGGATAGGTTAAATTATGCATGTGCTTAAGTGACACATGATTGGAGCCTAAAAATACCAGTTGTGTAATTACAGAACTGTTAATCAACTTTCTCTTCAATTATAAAAATCAGTTAATCTACAAGAGTAGGTGCAATTAATGATGTTTTAAATGTCAAAGTCTTACCAGTTTCTCCTGCATTCCCTGGCTGCAGTGTTGATCTGTAGCTTGCAGAATTCTCTTAAACTGCAAATTGTGAAATGTGGACTTGGAAAGCATTAGAAGAGTACATGGCCAAGGGTGATCTTCTGGCCTAAAAGTTCGAGATTGATCTTGAAGGAATTTGTGCTCATGGTAGTAATCTTGTACTAGGGAAAGAATGATGAAGCACTGATACCATAGCTGACAAATGTCTTGCAGAACTTTCTAGGACCTTAGCATTGGCCGCTGTGGCAGTGCCTCAGATGCAGAACTAGTTGGAAGAGGTTCTCTCCTGATTTCACAGACTCTAATTTAGTGACTCCATGACTGTGCTGCTGAAGGTGTTCCTGGGAACACTCCCCTTGGCCTGTGCCAGGGGCACTCAGCACACATGTGGAGTTTGGGATGGACATTCACCTCTTAAACTGGCATCAACTGGCTTTGCAGCCAGAGGCATTGAAAAGCAGAAATATCCCCTTAACTAACCTTTGTCCTTTTAATTTCTGCCAACCTCAGAAATGCTCTTGATGAGGATTTATGCCTTTGCCTCATTAAGCAATTGGTCTGTTGTAGTCTTAGTTTCTTTTATAAAAATGTTATGCAGAGAAATCCCTTTTAAATTTTTAGCTGTAGAAACCCCACGGTTTGTATGCGTTCAATTTTCCATATAAATCTGTGTGCAACTCTGGGACCCTTCACTGTTAAATTCTCTGTAACTGTTTCAAATGCATTAGTGAAACAATGTGGCCTTTTTATGATGCTTATATAGGGAAAGAGGGCAGGAAACACTCATCATCCTTGTCCTGGTTTGGGCTGCCAGCTACTGTTACAGGTGAATGTTCTCTGGTGATGAAGGCTCCTAACAAACGAGTCATTCTTGTGTGAATGTCTCATCTGGTTGTGCTCGGTGTTTTTTAGCCCACAAGAGAAATATTTGGTACTGGAATAATCATAGGACTTTGCTGGACAACACCGTGCAGTAAACTTGGGGCTGTGCTTTCTTCCTGATGGAGAAAATGTGCAAGACTGAAGCTTTTGTGCCCACAGCAAAATCCTGGTCTAAAAGTTCAGAAAAATGTGATCTGGTCACATGCATGTGGGCAACCTGCAGAATACAGGTGGACTTTGCAGAGGGGGAAGAATATTCACAAAAGCTAATTAGGCAGTGAGTCCTCAGGCTTGCTCAGGGGAGACCGAGGGGGACTCAGAGCAGCTCTTTTCTCTCTGCAAAGAGGATGTAGAAAAATTAGCACTGCTGAGATAAGTTTAGTCTTTTCACTGTCCTCTTGGGTGTCATTGTTAGATTTCACCCCCCGCCCCCCAACAAATGTAAGGATCTTGCATGTAGGACAAGAAAAATTTTTTGTAATTAATGTATGAGGAGTTAGTTGGATTTTAATTATAACATGAATTAGAAAAACTCTTCAATGCCAGATGAGAAGAGATGTTATTCTTGAATACAGGGTATCTACTCAACTAAAATGTGTCTTTAGGCAATATGTTCTTGCTTGCTTCACTGGCAGCTCTCGAAGTAATAAAGAAATACAGTCTTAGCTTCCTTTCCTGGACATCAGGATACATGTGTTTAAAAAAAAATCTTTTTTGTGTGAGAGATCTGTAGTCCTTTCCTGGATGCCTGGAGTTGGTGTGCTTTTGGGAATTATTTTGACATACCTTGAGTATGCTTGGATCAGCTCAGCTGTTTTGCCAACCCAAATGGGTGGAAGGGCAGAGTAGCAACTTGCTCAGGTTGTCTTTTCTGACTGCACCCTCACTTTATAATTTGAAGAATTGCATCTCTTAAATATTTCCCCTGTGTTTCTTGGCTTTGCCAGGACCTCCACCTCTTTAACTGGAGTCTTTTGTTTCTCTAGAATGATTGTCTTTGCTCCTTTCCCAGGAGGAAAGGAGGACCCCTCCTTTCCAGGGAGGAGTCTGTCCCAGGTGCAAGTTCAGTATAGCTTAGAGAGGCCTTTGTGCCACATACCACTCAGCATCAGTGTTTTACTGGAATTGAGTATACTTTATTTCTAAAAATAGTATATTTAGTTTCTGAGTAATTACTTAAATACATGGTATTTAACATAGGTGTGCCTCTGAAAGCATCAGTAGCTCAAACAACTGTTTGTTCCCCTCAAAACCTGAGGGTGGAAATTTTTAAAAGTGCCTAAATAAACATTATATATTATTCTAGACAGTAATTATCTGCTTTCACATTTCCCTTAATAAAACCCCAGTTAAGTTTCTTCTTTGCACTTTTCTAGAGTAAATAGAAACTCCTTGAATAGTTTTAGTGGGGAACTTTATCTTCTGACAAGGGTTTAGGTACATGGGTTTCTCTAGAATGCTGTCAGACTACTTATGCCCCAGGATGAGGGCTGTAGTCTGTGCACTCTTGAGCAGCTGTGGGCCTTGCTGTGACAGGAGAGCTGGTTCTTTGTCTTGACAGGCAGTGGAAGTGTGACTGAATCCAGTAACTCTTTGTTAGGGAGCTGTATTTAAAAATGCTTACATCTTTGGAATGCTACAGGAGGTGAGCTATAGCAGATTGTTGGTTTGGCTTGCTTTTGTCCCAGCTCATCCTACTTTCTCCATCTTATTCTAATCTTCCAAGAACTCTGATCATTTTAACAAATTGATCAAAATATTTTTTTTTTTTCCTACTGTAGCTAGCAAATATTGGAACATTGGTGTGTCTGTGTGTACACACAGGGACAACATAGAGCAGAGCAGTTAAAATGATGTACCTCCACACTCCTGCCTCTGAGTAGTGCACATGGTCCCCTAAGCAAGGAAGTGCAGGCAGTTCAGGGGTTGTATGACTAACCTCTGTCTCCCTCAGACATCAGGTCTGGTGCTGATAGTTTAATACTAGCCTGGAACTAGTCTAATACTAATTTCTGCTCTGTTTTGACTTGCATAACTTCTACAAAATGCTTAACAGTGAGCACTGTAAGAAAAAGCAAACAAAACTTCAGATCTGTTACAGGTGGGTCTTTGGTTGCACGTTTGCTGATGGGCCTCTTTCCTAGTGTCAGTAGTTTTGATTATAACAATAAATTTGTTTTCCCTGATGTGTCTAAAGGTAAGTTGTGTGAAATCATCATCCTCAGCAGTGGTTTGATGCTGTCACCTATTTTGTGTGCCCACTAATATGTTCTCTTGCTCTTCCTTCTCACCCATGCTATTCAGAGAAATGTTATTGATCTGTAATAACTAAAATGAGCATAAGGCTTCCTGTTGGTTTTTTTTTGTTTGTTTGTTTTGTGATTTTTTTTTTTTTATATATTTATAGGGTTGTCCTAGGGCAGCTATGTCAAAAATCCCGTAGTGATAACAAGTTTCCATTGCTCTAGTGAGTTAATAATAGCCTCCTTCAGTCAGCAGGCACCAAAATCTTTGCTGTGATGTTAAAGAAGTGTCTTTCTTTTTATGACATGAAAAAGAAGTCAGATCTGTAAATTGAACAGACTAAGAAAGTGGTAGAGCAAGACAAACAGAATCCACCCTCTCAGTTTGCTTCTGTAGTTGTAAAGCACATACTGCATTAATCAGATGTTCATGCACTTCATGAACCAGAAAGGGAGGACCTTCCTTAAATCTGCAGCTCAAATACTGTTGAAATACATCCTTTGCACCAGGGAAAGGAGTGTGCAGCCTGTGTGCTCTCTATGAATAGTGGCTGCCAGAGCTGAGCTTTTTTCATTTGGGAACAAATTGGAAGCAAATTGAGGACAGGATTAATTATTTGTCTGGTCACACGAGCCCTTTCCTACTGCTTTATTTCCAGAGGTGGCCACCACTAACGCCTTTCTCACACCTAAGATTTCTGTTCCCTGTGTGATGGGGAAGAAACTGGAGGTTGCTTGAGGAGGATGGTCACTAGATCCAGGTTGTGTGAAGTGTTTTACCTCTGAAAGCATGCCCCAAGCTTCTTTCCATCCAAAAATAAACCCAGAGTTTATAGATTGTCTGTTCTTATGCCCTTTGTGGCATGAGCAAAGCAAGCCCTGCGATTGCCAGAAATGTGAGGTATGAACCAAACTAATACTTTCACGTAAAGTAAATCTGGTGAGCCAGAAAGTGCAGAGGTTTCAGCAGCCAGCACAATGTGTCTCACAGGTCCCTGTGGAAAGGACCAGGGAGAGTGGCCATCCTTCATACCCACAGAAATGACCCACTTAAAAAAGGCTTGGCATCATTCTGTGCGTGTTGGTGGTAGGAATGCTGACTTTACCTTCCTGCTGCTCTTATTTAAGGAGTGTGTAGGCTTGCAATCTGCATCAATGGTAGGATCAGAACGACTGCAGACTGCAGCCAAATCATTGGTGCTGAGAGAGGTGAGGAGGATGCAGACTGTACAGTTGTATCACTGTACATAAGGAAGGAAAAGTAGGCTGTGTGTTTAAAAATGTGAGAGATTTGGGGTTGGTTTATATGGGTCACTCAACATAATTAAAAATGGGTTTTAAATGAGGGACCCTATAAAAAAGAAGCAGGCACTGTGTGACAGGCTTGAAAAGACTCCTGTGTATTTTTGCCATGCTTTTTTTTTTTTTTTAGCTTTTAATCTCATTTGAATAAAGTAGATGTTAAGAGGTAAAATGCTGGATGAAGACCTGTAGCTGTATTTTCCTTGCACTTACTACCACACACTTCTTTTCTGTCCTTTTCTTTCAGTCATGGTTGTGAGGTTTAAGAATTATTTTCATCTCCTTTAAAACTCTGGTTTGTTGCTTCTAGGTCATAACTTTGGTATACGTTTCAAGATAATTTATGGAATGCATCATAATATGATTGGTCTGGCAGCTCATATGAAGTAATTTATATATTCTTTAGCAGGGCTAAAATTTTTTGGCTTGGTATTTCATTAGTTGGGAGGATTGCAAGCCTAAACTATTTTGAAATCTATTTACTTACTCCAATTTGCAGCAATGAAACTGGTTTGCCTTCTGCTGTGTTTTCTTTTTCATATCAAAATTCCAAAATCTGTTGACAAAAGTTGTTGGGAAATAAAAATCAAAGTTTATTTCTCTCCCTGCCTCCCCTCGGTTTTTCTGAAGGCATGTTCAGGAGCAGTGTGCCATCTGCTCTGCTGACACACCTGACACACTGTCAAGAAGTCTCTGGTTTTGGCAAGTTTAATTAGTGTATCTGTTTTAATTGGACATTTAACTCTGGAGGTGTTTATTGTTATATCGACTGAGAAAAAGCCAGTTTGGAATTACATGAGCATGCAATTGTCTTCTGAAATCAACTGATGGTTGATTCCTTTGTAACCTGAGCTGTCTCTTACTTTAGAATCAGTTGTGAAATACTTTCTAGGTATATTTTAATATTTCTTTTATGCCTTGTATGGATGGTGTATTCATTTGAGGATTTAATAGTTACTAAAAAAGGAGTAATTCTATGACTGGTCTAACTGCAAAACAGCGTGCACCTTCACCTGTTAAATAAATAAATTTATTTAAAAATATGCTGCATTTACTCTGAATTCACTTCCCATTGAAAGACCTTTATTGCAGTTAGAAGATAATTTTTCCAATAATATCACTAAAGTAGATTGAGATTTAATGTAATAAAAATGTCCCAAAAATATTAGGTCTGTGTGTTTTATTCTGGTGCATCAGGGTTAAAAGTAACAATTTTATAATGCTAAATACTGTATATGAGTTTAGGGTATTCTTAATTAAATGAATCTACAAAAAAAATCCATGAACAACAGAATTATATGCTTTGTAATTGTATGGTGAAATAATTCTCACAGAAGCAGCCTGTGTTCCAAATAGCAGAGTGGAATAACTTTCATCAAGTTTAAAAGAACTGTAAAAATCCCTTCTGACAAATCCCAACAACTCTTTGCATCCAAAACTGCACGTGGATTTGGCGAGTTCTGTGGTGGCTTCGTGACGTCAGAGAAGAACTGGATGAAACAAAAGCTACTCTGTTAGAGACCTGGATTGCTGTGAAATCTGTTCAGAGCAAATCTCCTGAACTGTTTAACACAGAATAGGATTGTTGAAGGGTTTTTTGGGCACTAAGGGAGCCATTGAGATGAAGATTGGTATCATTGCTCATTTGAGGTCTGCTTCCCATGTGCAGGAGAATTGACAGAAGGCTTTCTCTCACTACCCTTTTTCCTTCCCTGCTTCAACTTTTTATTTAAAATAAAACGGGTAATTTTTTACTGTCAGTTCTTTTCAGCACTGTAGCACTAGAGGATTGCTACAGTGAGCACTGTAGAGGAGTCTTTCAATCCACAAAATTTGAAGTGTTTGGTTTCTTATGAGTCAGGAGAAGCCAGGTGAACTGTTCTGCTCAGAACAGGATCTTCAACATAGCAGAGACACCTTTCATGCATGAGTCTGTCTGTATCTGAGCTGGTGACACTCTGTGACAACAGATGCCTCAATGCATTTGGGAAAAAAAGATAAATGAACCAACTTTTTCTGGAAGATCAGTCAGATAGTTGTTTCAGAATAATAGTGAGGTAATCCTGATTTAAAGAGAAAATATCCTAATGCAGCAGGTAAAATATCCTTGCAAAAATTTTCATTTGTAGTGGATTAAACAACAATTAAGATTAGAGCACAGTCCTTATTAAGAGTGACATAATTCACAGGGATACATTAAAGCACTGTGTAAATATCTTTTGACATTGTGGCAATATTTGAGCCTTTTTGTCTTGCTAGTATTGCACATATCCATACTTTCTACAGAAGTTAGTACAAAAAATTGGTGAACACTGTAGTTTAGGAACAAATTTTGTAGGTGTTTTGTGTGTGTTGTACATTCTCTGGACTGACAGCATTGTTATTCTTTGTCAGAGTCCTTTGAATATAGTTTGTAATACTAGCTGGCTAAATGCTTTGTTTTCTCCCTAGTTTTTAAAAAACAAACAAAAAAACCCCAAACAGACATTATGGAAATATGTAATTTTAAATTGAAGGGAAAGCAAGTAAATTAAATGCTTGGGGTTTGCTGGAGCCAAGAATTTAAGACAAATGTTAGCAGATATATGGCATCAAATGATGTAACTTTTTCTTTACTTCAAGTTAGCTGAAGTTTCGAAGACTTTCCTCAAAGGATAAATGTTTCCTTGAGGAACTGAGTTGTGCTCTGCTAGTATTTTTAATAAAAAAATTTAAGTATTTTCCTTGGTAGATAGGCATAACTGGCTTTCAGTTAACTGCACCCCATACGTACAATGGCCTAGTTACTCAGCTCATCCTGAGGTGCACAATTTCAGTATCATTCACTTAATTTGTACTAAGAACAAGTCCAAGTGCTTTGCCTGGAGTGTGGTTCTTAGTGCCTGAAGGGTTTGAAGTGCCTGCTGGAAATCTTTGCAGGGAGAGGTAGCATGTGTTTTATTTATAGCACCTCTTCCCACAGGAAGCTTTATGGATTCTAAACTCCTTGACATGCATTAACTTAATTGGATGTCGTATTTATCACAGTTGTTTGGCTTTGTTTGGTTTTATTCAATGTGTTGAGCATAAAAGCATGAGGTTTTATGGAGTTTGTCTGGAATTTCTGCCTTTCAGCTATAGCTGCAGGAGCCCAGAGCTTGGCCAGGGGTCAGTTGTCTGGGCAGGGATCACAGGTCAGTCCCATGGGTAGCACGTGTTTGGCTGATGGAGAGGGTTTCTCAGATAAGAGATCCCCTTGTAAATCACAAAACGAGTGTTTGCAGAAGGTATAGTTATATAAGAAGCAGTAACTTCAAGTTGGAACATTGTCAGTGGACATTTCCTTGAATAGACAAGCTAAAGGACATTCTTAGTACAGAATGTCTCTTAGAAATGTTTTGAAATTTATCTTGTTGGCTGTGAGTGACCTAGACAGATAGGACTCCTCTGCAGCAGTGCTAGCATGACTATTCCTGCTGCAATTTCCACTATGTCTTCTTATTTTCAGGCTTGCTGGAACCTTCCACGTGTTTTCTTTTGTTCAGATGGAAGATAAACTCTTTGAAAAATTTGAGGCAGTGGGGGAAGAATGTAGAGTCTATATTAATATTTATATAAAGGACAAATAAAATTGGAAGACCTTTTTCCTTTAAAAAGTATTGCATGTATTGAACTGCCATATAGTGTAAGCAAAGATTTGAAAGATGAAATATGAGATGGTGTAGAAAGTGATATGGCTTCTAAATTTGAAACTCAGGTCTGTGCAATCAGTAACTGAAATCTCCATTATCAGCCTTCAACAAAGGTCACAGTTTGGAAAACTATTTTCAAATCTGGGTTAGTTTCCTGATTCAGCAGATCGGGTTTATTGAAAAATTGTCAGCAGACCTGTGAGTTGGGGTGCACTGTTGCAGACTCCAGAGCCATATACTTGAGAATAAGTTAAATTTTTGTTTTGTAACAAATATTGTCACAATATTGTAACTGTATACAACAACAGCATATAGTGTCACAGAAGAGTGGAAGGAATAAACTGGGATCCCTTTGTACATGAAAAAGTTTGGGATTATCAGCTATACAATTTATTTGTACCTGCTGTAAATTTGTGTTAATTGAAAATCAGGCAGGTCATTTTGAGATCTTGCCAAGCAAGCAGAATTACTTTCTATAGAGAAAACAACTCACACCAAGTTTGTTGGACAGACTTGGAGAATTTCACAATAGTGTGGTAGGCTTTGCCATACTGCTGTGCATCAATTGCTGCCCTGCTGGAAGTTAGTTGTATTCTTATTTTAGTACATTGAATGAGAGGCTCTTAGAAACACTAATGTGAGCTGAAGGGGGGAGAATTGTGGGTGGGATTGTTTTCCTGAGAGCTGATTTTATACTGGGTTTTGGTGATTTTTTTTTTGTATCCTACTACATGCAAAACCTTCAACTATAGTTTGTGGTAAAAGTTTCATTCTCTGAAGAGACTTGCTAAAGTTATCCATTATGAATTTCAGTAAAGGTAACAGCTGCATCTGGAGCAGGTACATTTAGATAATTTGTGTTATGGGAGCTTTCGAGTGCTAATGCTGAATCAAAAGTAGCCAATACCAAATTGGCTCTGGTAAAATTTCCACCTGTTGTAAAAGGCCATGGGATTATCTTGGCATGTATATACTTCTAAAAGTCAGAAGTAGTTGGGCACATTCTCTTGATTTTGTAGTTCAGCAAATACTTCTGTAAGTTTTGTTTCAAATAGTTTCACAAATGCTGAAATAATTCTAACTGCTATTAGGAAAGGACTTATTAGTTTGGAATAGTGTAAAGTATTTCCTTTAATCATGATCCCAGCGTGACTATATCTCTTCTAGATTATTGAATGAAATCTATGTACTTTTTGCTCCTGAAAGTTCTTTCAGAAGTACTGAAAGACACAGTGAACTTTGATCAGAAATCAGTAAAATCAGAATAAGGTATCTTGCATAATCCTCTACAGCTTGAAGTCTGAGCCACTTTGGGATGAGAAGTTAGTAGTTAGTACATTGTCCAGAAAGTAAAAGTTAAAGGATTATTTTGTGTGTAGACAAGGTCTTGCCAACATTGGTTGCTAAGAGATCTTAATGTGGTAAAATTTTCATAGATATCTCACCTGTAGGAAAAAGTGATGGTAGTTCTGGAGTAATATTAATTGTATTACAATTTTTCTTGCAAGTCTTAAATTTTATTTAGTTTGAGAAATTGAAAATGCACAGGAGAGAATTTTGAAAGCTAAGTTTTTTTTCCCCACAAGATGCAGTTTTGAAAGGAAAAAAAGTAAATAGTTGAAAAATAGCATTCTATACATTCATACTGCTTGTGGGTTTTGCTAAAAAGGTCCTGACCTCTGTTGCCCATAACCATCGTGTAACCTTCTAAAAATACACTGGGAAAACAGCACTCAGAGGGAGTTGCCTGTTCCTGGAAGCAGAGTTTGAGAGGTGCAGTTGTGTATTCTGTAAAGATGAGGAAAAACCTTTGATAAGAGTAGGCAATTTTTCTAAAACAGTCTGTTAGTCACATATTGATTTTTAGTTTATGACTTGATCTCCTATTGTAACTTAATCTTTAGCTCATAAGGAAGTATTTCTCAGAGGTAATTGCTGCAACTAATTTACCCTCAGCAGTGTCCTTATGTCATCTTCCTCTTTTCTGGTCATCACAGGAACATTATGTAATAATAGTTCTTCTTTACATGGAAGGCAATACATCCTCCATTTTCAATGTGGTTTTTACCTGTTTATGAGAAGTGTCTCTCACTTACTCTGCCCTCTTCTTGGTCTGTATTTTCTGGGTTTTTTTCTTTTTCCCTCTCACCAGAAAATGACTCTGTAATTAGCAAATTTGCAATGAAGATTAATTAGGATACAGGTGTGCTTCTACAGAAAGTCTAATTTTACCAAGTGAAAATTTCCAAGTATGTTTTAATAACGTTATAGAGCATCCTCTACATAAATAGCATAGATGTAGTAATGCTGTCCTGAAAATATTTTCACTGCTGAAGAATAGAGAGAAATCCTTGATGAGTGGTTAAAACTACATTCTTTAAGAGAAAAATTAAAGAATAGTTTGTTGTTTTGTGGGCTGTTTTTTTTATTTTCAGAACTGTTAACTATGAGAAGTGCTGTTGCACATTGTGACCCAGTGTTCCTTGTCCTCATCTTTGATCACCATTTAATAATAAAACAATATTGCATGGAGCAATTGACGCAATTGCTTGTGGTTTATATTCTTTGCATTTTAACATCTAGCATGTTATGCCTGTGATAGCTTGCTTCAAGGTGTGGTTTTACTGGCTAAGATGTCTAGGTGTTAAATTACCCTTCTTTGTCTTTTTATGTTCTGGGGCATCTGCAGGGTTCACATGTAAGCTTAAACTACTGCAGTGTTAAAGTAATGCTCAGTTTTAAGAAATGAAGTACAAATATACCCATGTTGAAAGTGGGGACTCAGACAAGCAGAAAGTAGCTTCCAGAGCTGGGATTCATATCACAAAGGCTAAGGAGCTCTAGTGTTAAAAAAAAAAAACAAAAACGAGAGGAGGAAGCTAAAAATTTGGACTACCTACTATATGTAAAAATATAGTATCATATACATATAAATGTACATTTATACACATATATCAAGTTTATTGTTCTAGTACTGCCAATCATCTGATAGAGAAGAGAGAAAGCTGTTATGTGCCCAGCTCATGTAAGGCACAGGTGTCCTAGGAAATACCCAGCTCGTTTGTGGAAGGTGATACACTTGTCTTTTCTTACCAAAGAACTGAGGTATTCATTCCTCCCTATAGGAAAAGGAGGTAGGACAGTAGCAAACAGTGACCTTGGCTATTTGTTCCTGGTGTTTAAAGTAGTAATTTAGATGTAAAATACATTATGTGAGTGCTCATTCTGTTCAGAGTTGCTTTCCCTGTCCATGATTCTTCCCTGTGGCTTGTGCATCTCCCTTTCTCCTCCAAGAGTGCCTGTATCCTGCATTTTTCCCTCCTCCTTGGAAGAGACTGGTGGCCTTCTTAATGTGAAGTCAGAATCCGGAGCAGCAGTTT